>OOFE01045388.1:0-11478 GCA_900323365.1 Monocentris japonica | reverse complement strand
ACACATACAGGAACACAAATACTCACTCTCATGCACACACACACACACACAGAAAGACTCGTTCTCCTCAGAGGACTCGTCTGATGACTGACGCCACCTTTACTACTTCTCCTCACGTGTTTCCTGTTGAAACAGGATGTGGGGGCGGGACCAATGTAAACCAATGGGATATATTTAGAGAGATATTTGATGGGAGGGTGATGGACTGTTAAAAAATGTTGATATTATTGGCTGGATTTTTTATGTAACCACTAAAATCCACCGTTCTCCAGGTAGCAAAGAAAAGAAACCTGGCATTTTTTGTTAAATGGGTCAATAGTAACTATTAGCAACGTTAAAAATGATCACATTTTTATTTCTTTGTTTTATGAAACCTTTCACAGCCGTTCGTCAATGTTCATGTTGATGTCATGATGAAACATCTGAAGCACATCACAGAAAACCTTTCCCCCTGCTACCTATCTCCGACCTTTGACCTTTGAACTGTGTCGTTTAGGTGGTTT
Source organism: Monocentris japonica (assembly GCA_900323365.1). Lineage (NCBI taxonomy): Eukaryota > Metazoa > Chordata > Actinopteri > Trachichthyiformes > Monocentridae > Monocentris > Monocentris japonica. The sequence continues at coordinate 10,975 of OOFE01045388.1, read as the reverse complement.
ACTGAGGCATCCAAGCAAATTGAGTCTCACTATGGGACATTTCTGGATGTTTACATTGTTTAGCGCGGCTAGCGGCTAGCGGCTAGCTGCTAGCTTAGCGACTGTCGGACACCAAACCAAGTCGACCCGTGCTGCATTCACGTGTAAAACAATTACTGTGTTTTAATGTTAGAGGGATAAAAAATGACATCAACAGTACTGAGAAGGTTGTCAGGGGCAACGTAACCCAACACGCTCAACACACGCGTGTCAAATGTCACTAATAAAACTTCTTCACTTCAGAAATTTAGATGTTTTTTGGTTTGATATTTGACAAAGAACCAAACTGGACTGGTTTGGCTCTCTGTGTGTTAAGGTGTGTGTGTGTAAGGTTAAGGTGTGTGTGTTAAGGTGTGTGTGTATTAAGGTGTGTGAGTATTAAGGTGTGTGTGTGTTAAGGTGTGTGTGTTATGTTGTGTATATATTAAGGTGTGTGTGTGTTAAGGTGTGTGTGTTATGTTGTGTGTGTATTAAGGTGTGTGTGTGTTATGTTGTGTGTGTATTAAGGCATGTGTGTATTAAGGTGTGTGTGTGTTAAGGTGTGTGTGTGTGTGTGTGTGTGTGTCAGGACTGTTGTGTCCATGTTGCTGGTGATCTGGAGCAGGAAGCGGCTGTGTGCCCGTGGTAAAGCCTCTGGTGTGTTGACCTGGGAACGGAGATGAACCGTCACCATGAAGCGGTACAACATGAAAACACAGTTGCTATGACAACCTATGACAACACATGAGATCATTTTGAATCCCTTTGGTGTCTCTGTTGTTATTGGTTGCATCACCACGTTTGAAGCTGCAGCCAGTAGGATTTTAGATGTGGTGACTTTGGCGACACCTAGAGGACAGTCCAGGATGCTCTCTCTCACCTCATATTGAGTGATGCTCGCACGCCCAGTGTTTCAGACTGTGTGTGACCAACAGGTGTGGAAGTCATTACGTTTAGCCAATGCTAACGAAACATTTTGGCTAACAAGCTAGTGTGTTACAGTAAACAGTGGGGAAGTTTAGCAAGGTGTGTGTGTGTGTGTGTGTGTGTGTCTAAGTGAATGTCTCCAATGTCGCTTTTCCTCCCACAGTTATTGTTTCAAACCAGCCAAACATATCTTCGCCAAACCCTCCTGTACCCTCTCTTTGTGTGTGTGTGTGTGTGTGTGTGTGAGTGAGAGAGAGAGACAGAGAGAAAGAGAGAGAGACTGGGCATTTAACAGGGTTTACACTCAAAAGGGGCGTAGCATTCTTGTGTTATACCAGATAGTTTACTGGAGTGTATTTGTGTTTGATTCAAAGTTATTAGCAGTACTATGTCTATGTGTGTGTGTGTGTGTGTGTGTGTGTGTGTGTCAACAGTCAGATGTTGCCAGCTATGACATGGCCGCCAGCAGAAAGAGTGCCAATCCCTTATTCCCTAGAGGAGGTAATGATGGCAGGATGGCAGAGGAACCATGCAATATGTGTGTGTGTGTGTGTGTGTGTGTGTGTGTGCCTATGGGCAGTGTCCCAGATCACTAGAGGGTGATTACAGATGGCCACACACCTTGCTTCACCTGCTTTCCATCACCTGGCAGACCGAAGCGTCCCTCTCTCTGTTCATCACAAAGACAATTTCATTTTGATGAGCAACATCTGCCTACAGGTCAGCGGCGTTAGAGAGAGACCGCCATGACGAGAGGCCAAAGCCTGTCCATCAGCCATCTGATCTGCCACATTTTCTAGAAGTTCTGAGACCTTAAGGTTGTCAGTTTAAATCCCGAATAAGCTGGGAAAGTCTAGGTGGAGAAAGTTAATGACAAAATTTCTCCCCTACTTCCTTCTGTCAAGGTGCCCTTGATCAAGGCACTGAAATGCTCCATTGTTGCTGCTCAGGGTGTCCAAGACAATATGGAGTGACTAAGGCTATTTTGCAGGTTGTTTTACTCCTGATACATGTACTGGGCAGCTCCCAGTGGTCAACTCTTGAAGACTGTGGTTGTACTGGCCAGCTCCTAGGTATGAATGTGTGGAAATGTCTGAATGCCAAGCAGGGTGTTGCAGAAAAACAGCATGCATGTCCAACAAACCTGCTGTGGAAAAACGTTAAATTACACAATTTGCTTCTGTGAAATGTTTCTTTTTGTACGAGAGTGAATTTGTGAGTTTTCTACAAGATGTTGGGCTTGGCCGAATCACATGTGTAATCGAAGGGCAACGGTCGTCGTTCAAGAATAGAAACATTCTTCCTCCACACGGCAGAATGGACCGGCTCCCGCCGCTTTAAACATGAGTACCAAAATCATTGAAAACAATGGCCACTGTGTTCGCCAATGGAGAAGGTTTTATCTCACCTATAACCTCTGAACTATCGATTAACTCTAACACAAGCTCTGCTCTAGCCACTGTTGCTCCAGTATCAAAAGGATTCTGCCAGAATGATGAAAGGTCAAACAGTATACCTTGGTTCAGATAGATAGATAGATACTTTATTGGTCCCCGGATGGAAATTCTTGGGTTGCAGCAGCATAACAGTATCACAAGAATGTACAAAATACAAAATGCAAAAAAAGGCCTAAAAAAACGAATGAATGGATGGTACATGTATCTAGGTGATGAGTTGAGTTGTCCTCAGTTGAGCTGTAGAGGGGGAGGCGTGTAGTGCTCTCTGTCGCACCGTGGTGGGATCAGTCTATGGATGAATAAGCTCCGCTGCTTCATGACCATGTCATGGAGGGGCTGGGAGACATTATCCATGATGGCCAGCAGTTTGGCCAGCATCCTTCTCTCTGCCACCTCCTCCAGGGTGTCCAGGTTAATGCCCACAACAGAGCCATCCTTCCTGATCAGTTTGTTCAGCCTGTTGGTATCCTTGGCCCTGGTGTTAGCGGGCTGTTGGGCCCCAACACACCACTACAAAGAAGATGACACACTGGCCACAACCGACTGGCAGAACATATGCAGCAGAGAACTGCAGATGTTGAAGGACCTGAGCCTCCTCAGGAAGTAGAGTCGGCTCTGGCCCTTCTTGTACAGGGCCTCAGTGTTGCCAGCCCATTCCAGCTTGTTGTCCAGGTGAACTCCCAGGTACTTGTAGGACCCGACTGTCTCCACATCCATCCCCTGGATGGAGACCGGGGTTGGCTGGGCCATAGTCCTCCTGAAGTCCACAATCCTCTCCATTTTGGTGACGTTGAGCTGTAGGTGGTTCTGCTCACACCACACCACAAAGTCCTCCACCAGGCCTCCAAACACTCCAGTGTTTTAGAGGGGGAAGTCAGTGTGGAAGTGTGCTGTCGGCTGCAGTAGACTCCTGAACACACCAGCAACACACCCCGTTGCTGGTGTGTTCAGGTGCTGCAGCTCATTGGTCTCCTCTTCTTGCCCCGCCCCCCCCTGTTATTTCTGTGAGGGCAAATAAAACAGTAATAATATGTTATCCAGAGTTTATACTGTTGAAGGCAGGTGGTATACAGCTAAGGTGAGGTGGTACACTGCAGAAGAAGTGGATACTACTGAGGAGGAGGTGGAGGTGAGGAGGTGTTTCAATAATACAGTAAATGGGATGATAAGGGGTTAAATGTCAACGATAAAAAGTTGTGGAAAAGAAATGTGTGACTTACTAGCTTTTACACATTCCCACAAAGCACGGTAGTCGAGTCCAATAAGGACAATACCAACAACGACAATGACAATGCCAGTGACAATGGCAATGACAGTGACAGTGACAATGGCAAAGACCGTGTTACTGTAGCCACTGCTGCTGGTGTCACCACCTGAAAGTATATAAGAAAGAGGTTTAGGTCGGGCAGCAGGAAGGTCTCAGGTTCAATCCCACCAAGTGCTCTTGAGCAAGACACTGAGCCAATACCTGCTCAGGATTAGAGCATCAGCCCTGCAGAATGTTAAGCTACAGGTTCTCTGTTGTCTCAGTAGGGATGCAGTCATCACAGACAGACTGGTCATGTAGAATACATCCTATTTATTAGTTGTTATTTTAATGGAAAGAAAAGTTGCAGCTTCCCATCATTAAAATTGGCTATAGATGTCTGAAGAGATTCCTTGACAACTGAATCTCACTTTTTCTTACTAGGTAGTTGTTAAACTTTGATTGGGCTAGTCTGAAACTAACAATGAATCTTTACACCTTAGCTCAACTCCCACAATCCTCTTTGTCTAGTGTTCAGAAAGAATGACAGATCAAGGTGTCTACCAGAATTGTTTGTTTGACTCGGTGGCTCTTCCGTTGTCCCACCTCTGGACTCACTTGACTCCTTCCTGTTGCCTTCGTCTCCGCTTGCATTTGCTGTTCAAACGACACAGACAAAAGTAATGTTGTTACATTTTTCACTCAACGACTGAAACATACAGCTTTAGCTTCCACGTGCTTACCAACTCTGAGGACAACTGAACACTCATTGACCAAACGGTTGTCACGGTTGTCTGATCGAACTATGCAAGTGTATGTTCCTGCATCAGACTGATGAAATCTGGAGAGGTTCAGTGAAGCATTTCCTGTGGTCATTTCCTCATGGAAGAGGGATGTTCTTCCTTTGAATCTGTCGTCCTGACCATAAAGATGGTCCTTTCCATCTTCATAATCATGGACATATGTGTCGTTAGGGCCCGTCCATTCCACTGTTCCAATCTTCTCATTGAATCCCAGGTGACACGGCAGAATTACATCCTCACCGGCTACTGCCACTATATCAGTACTTCCTGGAAAAAAAGACCTGATTATTAAAGCCTCAGTCAATTTAGTCACTTGTAACAAAGTATACATATATATATATATATTATTATTATTATGGAAAGTAGAATCATGATATTATTGTGTACTTTGTGTTTCCACATGTTTCTACATAGAGTTAATACATATAGTTTTCGTTCGGATTCATTTCAAACCCTCTTGGAATGGCGATTGGCTTTTTAAAGTAAAATGTGACGTAACGTTGTAACAACTATTGTCTCTGATCTGGAACTGTAATGTGAATGCTGAAATTGGAATTGAAATTCGTTTCACTATATAATAATAATAATGATGATGATGACTTTACCTGGGCAGTCTGCCACAGTGAGCAGAAGCAGCAAAACGATCACTCCCACCAAGTTCATTACCAAATCAATAGTTTGATAAAGTTTTCTCCAACCAGCTAGGTCATTGCTGTTTTAGTTCTTTTTTACAGATAATACGTCAAGTACTGGGTTTAACGTCCTCGTAACCGCAAACTACACACAGGATTCAAACAGTTTCTGTTTCGGTTATGGTCAAGGCGAGCCGATCTCTAGATATCACTCCGCCGGTGATAAGAATTAACAGGAATTTTCCGCACTCGCACGCCTAGCCGCTCTCTAGATATCACTCCGCCATTGATAAGAATCAACAGGACTGTTGAAACATTCCCATGGTAACAAAGAAAGCTAAACAAAGTGACTGAATGGGAAACATTGCAGACAAAAAAGTGCTTTTTTATAGGAATTTTCATTAAAGGCAAAAACATTGCAATGTCAATGCATTGAATACCATATGTCTCAATGTATCATGACAACTTACAATTTCAGTAGCTCCCAGACAGCTGAAGACAAATTCCTTCTCATTGTTGACATATCCCCTCTGATTTACAGACATTACCTCTGTCAACCCAGAATATTCTGTAATTTGTAGTAATATTGTTCATCGAATTCTAACATTAAAGTCTCAATAGAAAGAGACTATGTGACCTAGAGGTCTCAAAACAAATTCATTCTCATCCTTGACGGCATGTTTGAAAAAAAAAAAAAAAAACATTTCTTCAAGCTCATCAGTTAATGTTTCAAAAACATAAATGATTTTTTTGTTTTAAACTCAAGCAATCATTTGTCCTTTTCAAATGCCCTCCAGCTCGTTTCGTAGCCCTAATAAAACTCCCCTAACAAGAAACACTGTAAAGTTCTTATAATATTCCTATAGAGACGTGTTGTAAAATGTGTCTCTGGTACTCAATAGTGAGTTTATAGTGATCTTATTGTATTTTTTGGCGTTTTTATCTGTGTTTATCTATTATTATGACTTAGATGAAGATCAGACCATATTTCAAAAGCTGTGAATGCAGGAATCCAGAGAGAGGGAGAGTTCTAGAAACAAAGCCTTCAAATGGTTACCTGTCGCACACACTCACTGTTCAATGGCTTGTAAGATCATTTCCTCTGTGAGATCAGGATGTGGGTAGAGATCGTAGAGACTGCTGGAGCATACAGAAAGACAAGCAGCATCGAGACAGGATGGACATCGCTTCACTCTGCCTGATACTCTGTGAGAAAATCTCATTTTTACCATTTTGCCTCGTACTCTCTCTTTATCCTCACTCTCATCTTCCTTTCTCTTCTTTTACTGATTACAGTTGTAGCATAGTGGCCACACCGTGTTGGAAAACAATATGGATTATTACCGTTATGTGAGTGACCTATCATATTCTAAAAACCTACTTGGCTGGTCTTTTTTTTCTCATTTACCTGTATTACAGTGTTGTAATATAGTAATGTAACCAGAATCAGAACCAGACTCAGAATCAGAATCAGAACCAGAACCAGAATCAGAACCAGAATCAGAATCAGAATCAGAATCAGAATCTGGTTTACACATACAAGGAATTTGCCTTGATCTGATGGTGCAACATTTAACAGAAGAAAAACAAGTCAAAAATATAAGAAGGAACAAGTCAAAAATATGAAATCTAAAAAAACAAATTCACATAATAAATTGTAAAAAAATAAATAAAAAAAAAGACGTGGTGGTGGTAACGGAGTACCTGATACCATCATCCTTTTCTTCCAACCAGATTTATATTTGTTTTTGCCTCCCACTTCCTTTCTCCTTCTCTCGCTCTCCTTTTCTTCTCTGTCCACCTCTCTACTCTTGCAGTGTCTGCTGGTTGATCCTCAACCTTGTGTAGCTCATATCTGGTCTCGTAACACAGAAATCACACGCAGTCTAATTTACACCTCTTTGACTGTAATTGCATCTGCCATTTCTATTTTGAGAGTTTTGAGATGTGACTGTAAGGATTGGACAGTACATCAGTGTGTGTCCTGAAACTGGCTGTTAAATGTCTCCTGTGGCTGTAGTTATTACAGTCTGTGTCTGCATGAGATTTCCCCCATTCTCCCGACCCATTTCTCTACAACGCTGGCATGACCTTGTGGCTGGACACTCATGTCCATGTCAGCACACTCAGATGTCAAACCTGTCGCTCTATGGCTCCTTAGTATCCAGTGTTTCATGTTCTTCATGATGATTTCCAAATAAATTGTTGAGTTATGAATGAATGCATTTGCAAACTAAGTCCTCACAATGCTGGACCCTGATTGGTCGACAGCACCAGCTCCTCTAATTAAATGAGGGCAACCTGCTGGAGGCTTTCCAGTGCTGCAAATTGGATTGGACGGAATCCATGAAGTGTTAGGGGAGCCAGTCAGGACCAAGTCCAGTTGTGTTGCCTTAACTGGAGTTGGTATGAGATTTTTGAAAACGCAGTAACTTTAAATTTAACCACTCATCAAATGGGCAAAGATCTGAGGTGTGAGATGTAATGTTTCTTTGTTTAGACAACCAGGAAAGATCAGATGTTCCCCTCAAAGGTTTAAAAAATCAGATCTTTCATTCTTCTTTCGTTTCCTCCAGCCACTCTGAACGTCCGTCCAAACAGATCTCAGATCTTCCGGTATGAGTCCATCTCTCTGAGTTGCGAGGGGGGGAGCAACTCTGGGTGGACGGTGAGGAGGAACACGACATTTCGGACTTTAATGCCGTGCGGGTCCAGTTGGGGAATCTCAGGGGAGTCCTCCTGCTTCATTGGAGATGCCTTCTCATCAGACAGTGGGGTGTACTGGTGTGAGTCTAGCGAGGGGGGGTGCAGCAGCCCCATCAGCATCACTGTGCCGAGTAAGCTCATAATTTGTTTTCTATCTTTTGTATTTTTTGGGGTTTTTTTTGTATTTTTAACCTTTATTTTCCGAACTTGTATATTGTATAGTGCTGTGTGCTTCTCTCTTGCTTTGTACACCGTCTGCTGCATAACTGCGATTTCCCCTCGGCGACAACAAAGAGCCATCTAGTCTTAAATGCCAACTGTGCACGTAGCTTTTATGCAGTGCTGCGTTCATGTCTCCCTGTCCGCTGGTTTGATGGAGACAGGTTGTTTCTGCCTCAAAATGACTTTCAACTTTCAAGAAACGTTAGAGTTTCACACAGACATACCTTTGCTATCACCACGGACATAAAGTTATGTGTATTTGCACGTTATGACTGTCTGATCCAAATAAAAGCAGCTGCAGACGTATATAAACTGGGCGATAGAGCTTTAACAGGCTGCGCGCGCTCCCGCGGACGGCAATCAGTTTTTGGCGGAAAATCACTTTTTGGCACGACACCTGTCAGTCATTCATTCTAATGCAGGATGTTTTGACGGACATTAACGAAATAGCGCCCCTAGTGGTCGTCGGCTCCACTGACCACAGGATCAATGATGCTTTGAACTTTTCCAAACTCTGCATTGTTGGAAAAAAAACGCGGCAAAATAGTCAGACGTCTTCAGAAGTCAACAGAAAATGTTTTTAATATCTGTTTCCATGACAAAATGTTTGTTGTTACCATATTGGTTGATAGTGACATTGTATTTATTTTTTCCTATTTTCAAGTTTCCATGATGAAAAAAGTAGGAATACAACATTTTCCCTCTTGTCACACATCAAACCATATGGTTAAGATTCCCGTACAGATTCATTACTGTAACACCGAGTTTCTGTTATCTTGATATTTGTCTGTTTGTTTTGAGGTGAGATATTTTTATAACCCCTTGCTTTGAAATCGGGTTTGCTCTATCGTGTTCAGAAAATGACGTGATCCTGGAGAGCCCTGTGCATCCTGTGTTGGAGGGAGGAAAAGTGACGCTCAACTGTTCCTACAAAAAAGAAGATGATGACCAGGCCACCTCTGCTTTCACTGCTGAGTTCTACAGAGACGGCTACTTCATCGGGACTCGGCCGACAGGAAGGATGACCATCCCTGCAGTGTCCACGTCTGATGAAGGCTTCTACAAGTGTAAACACCCCACAGAAGGAGAGTCACCAAAGAGCTGGCTGGCTGTGAGAGGTGAGGCAAATGTTCTGCACTCTCCAAGACATCACTCCACCCGACAAGACTGGAGTTTCAGTTCTTCAAACATTCCTCCGAGGCGAGAGAAGCCCAGTGAAAAAGACAAGTGGAGATAGCTAATACTATGAAGCAAACACTCTTGATACTAGCTATAAAAAAAGACAGTCTAGCCATAGTTAGTTATCTAGGTCAGCTAGGTAACCTATCTGAAAAACTGTTCTTTGGCTCCGCCCACTGATGTCTAACTCAACCAATGAGGTTATTTCTGCGTCCAGAGCAGCTCTGTCTGAGACATTTTGTATGAATCGGCCATGTTTTTCTCGTTGATATGTATTGTATACATCACTATATTTTCATTTATTTCTGCTGCATTTTCACACGTTTTCATCATGTGCTGTAACTATTTCTTTATATTTTACATTCATTTTTCTGTCTCAGTGTTCTGCTGCTCATTCTGCCCATTTTTACGCCCTATATGCCACAAATAATGTAAACTCCTATATTTTTCATTCACATTTTTTATTGACATGATATAGCATTGAATTGATTTGAAATTGATTCTAGCACTGAATTTGTTGGTTGCCTTATGTTAGGTATTCCCCTTTTGGTTACCCTTATTCATTTTCTGTTGTTCTTTGCTGCATCCTGTTTCATCTATTCATCTATATCATCATCAGGAGTGTCTATATTGAATGAAAGTCAAGACTGTTTGACCAATCAGATTGCTTGTTTGCAGCCAGAGAAAACCTTGCCCCTGCTCCAGTCCTGTCTACTACCAGAGTGGTGTGTGGCGTCCTGCTGGTGAGCCTGTACATGATAATCACCATAGTGTGCGTGTACGTCCACCGACAAAGTGCTCGAGGTAAGAGCAGCTCCCGAAACTAAAACAGCAATGCGATACTTTATTGCCATTTTGCCTTTATTTGACAGTCCGCAGTAGAGAGAGACAGGAAAGAGGGATGACATGTGACATAGGTCCCGGGCCGGATTCGAACCCAAGACGTCGCGGTTGCAGGGGGGAGGTCAGCAAGCATTTTTTCAACTGTAACCAGAAACAACTACAGTCTAGGTGCCCTTGAGCAAGACACTTAACCCTCAATTACTCCAGAGGATGTCAGTTCTCTCAGTGGTCAACTGCAGGTATGATCTTCTGAAACAAGGCGTCGTTGTAAAGGATGTTCAACATGCTCAACAAGTCTAAACACACACCTGACTCGACTGGACCCGACTGCTCTGGGTCAGGTCAGGCTGAAACGCACATAAATGCTTGGCTGGTCGAGTACAGTAGGTGGCGGTATGCACGAAATGTCAGTTGCAATCTGCCAATACATTTTATTGACTGACTGGAGTTTAGTGGATTTGACAATGGCGGCGGCTACTCACACAGGACTTCAGCCATCCCCAAATTCAATAAGATCTCCTCAACAAAGTCCATTTGAGCGGAGAACTTTGGTGGAGAAATTGCAAGTGAAAGAGCTTGGCCCAGATCAACCTGATGTCAACATAACACAACAGGCCACCGAAAGAGGTAAAACCTACACGGTACCAAAAAAAAGGCTTGGCTAGCTGGATGCAGTCATGCAATGCTTTATTTTGCTTCCCATGTCTACTTTTTAAAACAGCGGGAACAGATACATCATGGACTGTTACAGGAGTTAGGGACCTGAAACATTTATCGGAGAAGGTAAAATAGCATGAGTGTGAGAAGGCACACATGGCCGCCCACTGCCAGTTGGTGCTTGTGTTACGGTACTTCAACATCCATCACAATGTCCAAGAGTGTTTTTTCGAGTTCATCCCTCTTCCCCTGACCCCATTTTTCTTTGTATATAGTTGACTAGCA
>OOFE01045387.1:0-17275 GCA_900323365.1 Monocentris japonica | reverse complement strand
TCAGCTAAGAACAGGAAACTGAGGCTACAATTCGCACAGGCTCACCAAAATTGGACAACAGAAGATTGGAAAAACGTTGCCTGGTCTGATGAGTCTCGATTTCAGCTGCGACATTCAGATGGTAGGGTCAGAATTTGGCGTAAACAACATGAAAGCATGGATCCATCCTGCCTTGTATCAACGGTTCAGGCTGGTGGTGGTGGTGTAATGGTGTGGGGGATATTTTCTTGGCACACTTTGGGCCCCTTAGTACCAATTGAGCATCATTGAAATGCCACAGCCTACCTGAGTATTGTTGCTGACCATGTCCATCCCTTTATGACCACAGTGTACCCATCTTCTGATGGCTACTTCCAGCAGGATAATGCACCATGTCACAAAGCTCAAATCATCTCAAACTGGTTTCTTGAACATGACAATGAGTTCACTGTACTCCAATGGCCTCCACAGTCACCAGATCTCAATCCAATAGAGCACCTTTGGGATGTGGTGGAACAGGAGATTCGCATCATGGATGTGCAGCCATGAAAATCTCTGAGGAATGTTTCCAACACCTTGTTGAAAGTATGCTACGAAGAATTAAGGCAGTTCTGAAGGCAAAAGGGGGTCCAACCCGGTACTATCAAGGTGTACCTAATAAAGTGACTGGTGAGAGTATATATGCCCTCAACACCTCCCCTTGTCCCCTTCTACTTTAGAGCTGATACCAGTGTCAATATCCATTTCATTTTGTTGTTGACATCTTATCGTTCTGAGATAAGCAGCACACACGGCCTCAAAACTGACATTATCAACTCCCTTAAGTAGTGACATAGTTTTTATCAGATGTTTCATAGGTGGTGTCAGCTCATAAGATGGCAGCGTAAGCTCTGCACATTTGTGTCATTGTCAAAAGGGGAAGTGGTAAAGCATTATAGACAGCAGCATGGAACTTTTGGTCATGGAAATTCTGTGCCCTGTCTCCATTTGATCTGCCCTGCTCTTTTAAAACAGGGTGCTCTGTGTGCACACTTGATTCCACAACGATGAGGAAATTCTAGAGCAAAGAAGAATCTCTTTCACATGTAAAGTTTGTGAAACCCTGTATCAGATCGATAGATAGATAGATGGCTCTTTATTGTCTCCAAAGGGAAATTGCAGTTATGCAGCAGAACAAAACAAAGAGAGAGGCACACATCACTATACAATAAACAAGTTCTAAGGATAAAGGTTGTATAAAAAATACAAAAAATACACAAAAAATATACTGACGTTGGAGGTAACTTTGGCACAAAAGATTGCGTGAAGCACTCCCTTGTGCACTGAGGTTGGATGAGACAGTGGCTGAAGGTGCTTCTCAGCCCGTTCATCTCATCATAGAGGGGGTGGGATGGGTTCTCCAAGATGTATCTGATTTTAGATCTCATCCTCCCCTCAGCCACCTCCTCCAGACTGTCTAGGGTCTCTCCCATAACCGAGCCAGTTTTCTTGACCAGTTTATTAATCCTGTTGGCATCCTTTGCCTTGATGCCACCTCCCCAACATACAACAGCAAAGAAGAGTGCACTGGCCACCACAGTCTGGTAGAACATTGTATCCTGATACAAAGTATTTTGAACGTTGTTGTTGAGATGCCATGTTAAGAATCACGAAGCCATAAAATTTCTTTTTCTTTAATGGTATGTAACGGAAATATTCCATGTTATTGAGTGTATTTTGGATCCCAAAGAGAAGAGGAGCTTTCAATGTGTGCCTTTTCTTCAATCCTTACAGCAATTACTGAATTACTGACAGGGCACAGACATGTCATTAACAAAGCTTTCAAGCACTGTGTCGCAGTTGGTGTCCTTCCATGATGGCAAATCCTTCAACCAAAATGAATTTCATGCTGGAGATGAATTACGAATCGCACTTATCCTTTATATTAATGATTTCGAGGAGTGTAACCCACTTGGAACTTAACAGAAAAAGCACAAAAATACAGTGCTGTACCGAGTACTTGCTGATATATCATCTGAAGTGCAGTCTGAACTAACATGCATATATTTGCCTCTCCTTTGCAAACCAGATTACATTAAGAAATTTGGCTACGGAGCCACTTTTGAAAGATCCATCATGGAGCTTGAAGGGTTAAATAAAACTTACCTGCAAGGTAAAAATATTAAAAGGACCATGCATTGTGTTTCATCTAATAATCTCAGTGCTCATGCAATTAGTGCCCTTGGTGAAAGCTTCTCAGGGCATTATATATGTAGGTTTGCATTGGACATCATTCAGCAAAAAGCAAGTGCAGTCAGCTTTTCCATCAAAAACGAATGAGATCTATGCTTTAAATATTCAATCTATAAAAGGAAACCTTACCTTGGCACATTCCCAAGAAATCTTGTCTGAAATTGAATCACTTCCACTTTGTAACTGGGCACCCAACGGATGTCCTGCATGATTTTTGAAGGAATCATTCCTTTGGAATTGACGTTGTGCCTCAATATTTCTATCAAAAAGAAATACTTACAGTATGTAATGCACTTAATGAATCAATCACTCAGTTTTCAGTTGGACTGATAAAACTGACCATCCCCAGTCGATCCTGATAAATTTTATAGGTGGGAAAGCACATGTGAACTGAGCCCTGATAAGATAATTACCACTCATAATTGGGTCAAGGGTACCGTCAACAAATGGCGAGGGGCGTGTCGCCATGGCAAGTTCTCATGACCTTAAAAGACACTATTGAACTTGTCCATTCACATTCTCTATGTGAATAGACAAGTTCAGTAGTGTCTTTTATCGCCTACCTCAACGCCCTAATATCTGAACATCACTATAGATTTTTAGACGTCTTTCAAGTGCAAATGGTGATGGGGAAATGGGAATATGGGGAACTACAAGAGTCTTTTAAGAAAGCTCCAACACAAACAACTGTGGAGCTAACCAGTGTTGCATCTTACTGTGGAACATGGTAGTAAAGTACATGGTTGGGATGATCTTGCCTTATGGTTGGACTGGGGCATTACTTGATTTTGTACAGATTGTACATATTGCTACTGTAGAAAGGAATGCGTATAGATGCTTAGTTTTTACTACTTTTTACTACTTTACACAACACTTGTATGTAACTTTTATACAAATTTAAGAAACAATGTCCAATAATTATAATGCCCAAAAATCGATGATGTGTGTAGAAAAAAATCATGTAGCTCCTTGCCAGAAAATGATCAACTGCCAAACTAATAGCAATAGCACCCACCATGTACACGTCACCAAATACAAAACAGAGATAAAACCATTCCTCAGTTACTGTGGTAGACAAGTGGCTGTTCCTCTGGATCATTCTCACTAATCGTGGGAAGATTGATTCCTTTAACTTGATTCTCTCAGGCTGTCTGACAGAAGTGAATCGAATCAAGCCCGGTTCATTTGATTCACCTGTGTAAAAATTACAGGTTAGTAGCCAATAGCACTGTTCTGTGAGGCAATGCTCACTGACCAACATCCAGAACTGCTAAGCCACTGAATGTACAAGTCACTCAAATTTGTACCGTGCAAAAAGGTGGAACTGCCTACGCAGCTGAACGGTTCATACAGGAACTGATAGGTTTGTTCAGACAGATACAGCAAGTGAGCTACTCACCCTGAATGCAACTGAACTGCTGAACAAACAGAACAAATTGTACTGTATCACACTTTTGCAATGAAGTAGTACGCTGTTTGGGTGTCAAGTAATGACAATCATACATGAATGAAGAAAGAAGTTTGCGAATTGGTGAGTTTGTTGCCACTGTTTGATTAAGTACATCTTTTTGGAGAGTAGCTAGCCAGCATTCAGGTCCTTGCCAAGGTAGGCTAGATAATAATTGTATGTATCCTGAATGCTTTGTATTTACAAGCATGTCGGCTCATTTAGAACAGTGCAGAGTGCAGTCCAACCATGGACACTGAAAAGTATGGTTCTCAGGAATTATTACGAAAGTAGCTAGGGAAAAGCATCAACATGGTCAGTTTGTATGGGGTAAACGTCATTGAGGTGCTCAGATAATAATTACATTACCATTACCAGTACTCCTCTGGTAATGCTGTCGAGGGCTTGTAACTCCTTTTCTGATGAGGTCTGGTCCTTGTTATAATTACATGTTGCTCTTAAGTATACAGTGCTGCAAATTAGAGTGGAACAACGGAAATAGCAATTAGTACACTAGAAATGATTAGAAGTGAACTTCAAAATCCGCAGGGAGGTAATCATTGTGTTCCATTAAATCATAATAATTGAATCAGATTAATAAAATTAGAGTAAATAAGAGGGAAATCAGCACCATATCGCGCAATATAATCACACAATCTCACTTGCTCATCTCTGTTCAAACACATGTTGAACCTGAGATGCAGATGAGGCTGATTGATTCTGCATTACCTACTGAATAGCAGACAAGTCAAAGTACAGTAAACATTAAATTATCAACAGTAGCATTTGGTATTACATATTATTACTGGGTAAGAAATCACTAGCATACCCCACTTATTATTAATTGGGAATTATGTGGAAACCAAATAAATCACACGATATTCTAAGTCAGAAAGTTTCTGTCTTGTTACTTTTTCAGCAATGCCCTGCTTCACACTCCTTCAGTTATAGACAGTCATGCATGGGAGCTGCCCAGTACAGTCTTCTAGTTTAGGTCACTTAATATCCCCATTGGAGCAACAGCGGATTAAATGCACTGCTCAAAGGCACCTTGACAGTAACTGTGGAGGGAGGGGAAAGCGTTTCTCATTCACATTCCCTGCCCACATTTTCTCAGCCAGTGTTCAAACCTGCAACTCTCAGGTCACAAGTTTGGGCTACTGCACTCACAACTATGTAAATTAACTTTTATTTAAGGCTTTCGATGACCTTGTTCAACCAAAACTTTCAGTTTTCTGTCAATATGTGAAATTCATCACATTCACCAAGGGTTTATTCCTTTGAGACTCAGCTCACTTTTTCTCAAAAGAGCTGTTCAAAAAGGGGCAACCTGCTGCATTTTTGTGTTGTTGTTGCTAGGCAACCATAGAATCAGCTGACGATGAGCTGTCAGTCACTCAGCTAGCTACAATTTATTGTGCTAGCTAGAGTAAGGTTAACATGCTTTAGCTAAATTATACAAGTATTATGAACAATAAAAATGAATGCAAAAAAAGTTACCAGAAATTTCAAGTGCAGGTCTAATTTGCCTCCAGCCCTGCACTGATCGCAGTAGCTCCAGTTCATGAAGTGGCAGCTCCAGGTGATCCTCCATGTGTATTATACAACAGTCACAGCAGAGGCCCCGCCTCTCTATTGATCTGATAGGACAATAGAGACAAGACCCTCTTTCTAAAATGCGAGGCGGCTAGAGCACAAAAACGCAAGCTACCATGTGTAAAGTAACATGTGTAAAGTAACATATGGCCATATGCCACTTTGCTTCAGCTGATGTTTTTAGAAATTTATGAGAGGCGTTTTACCACAGTCTGCCTGTTCTATAGCCACTTACTATGTGAAAGCTTCTTCTTGTTATATTAGATAGTGCGGAAGCCTGATGATGTTTTTATGAAAACGGAGAAAATTGAACTTGATACAAAAGAGCTAGAGGACTGAAAGTAAATTATTGTTTTCTTACCACATAAGCAATGGTGGTCGCCATGCCATGAGTAGGCTTGCAACACACTGAGTCTACGTTAACTAATGGATATGCCAACTAGCTGGCTTTGTAGAATGCTAGTTCCTACATGTTGAAGTTGTTGAGTCTATTGTGATTATTTATGGTTTCTAATTTAGAATTTGTCAGTTGTTGTTTCTTGTTGTCAGTTGGGTAAAGGGTGAAATTTCCCTTTAGGATTGAATGATAGTGAAGTGGACATCACAGTGGATTTACTGTACTAAATTACATACACATATTTGTCATTGCCACTCAGGGAAAAATGCAGCAGCGAATTAATCTAGTGGGCTGGTATCCAGCACCGGCTCACTCCCAGTCTGCCACAGAAGCTATGTTTTATTTTATCATATTTCACTCCTGTTTTTTCTGCGCACTTTATCACTTTATCATTCTGAAATAATCAACGCTACGCAACGCTAACATCTAAATTAATATAAAATTCAAAATTAACAGTTTTTTTTGGGAAATTTTTCACTTTTGAAAACCTTGTCATGGATTTTGCCACTACTAATGATCTTGTTTGTCAACTGCAGTGATTTACAATTAGTTTTCAATCAGTTATTCACAGTTTTGAGTAATGTATCACTGTTTATTTATGAAAAAAAAACCTTCCTGTGATGGAAATAAACATTTATTCTTTCTCATTCTCCAATGTTCTTGTAACATGTAGCAATGCAATAACATTCAAAAGATTTTCAACAACTATTTTCTAGCAGCTATGTAACACTTACACAAGGCAATACACCACTCAAAACTACTTCCTATGATTCCAACTTTCTCGATTGGAATGAGTCAGTCGCCCTCATTGGCCAGTCAGCGATGTTAACAGTGATGATAATTTAATTCCATTTTATTAGTTGGAGTCACATTACAGTGATTGCAGGGGGGTTCAATTTGAAATAACAGTTTTATTCTTGCTAGGTCAAAGCAGTTTTGCAGATGCAAAATATAAAGTAGCATTCTTGATTATTTCTTTAGCTACCTAGATTAGGCAATGACAATTTTGTTTTGACTTTGGTAATCAACTATCTATTATGAGCAGTTCAGATGTGTCTATAATTACACATGGCTATTAGCGATGGTGTGACAGTCTCTGGAGACTTCTGGTAATATACGAGTGTTTGGAGCAACATCTACAATAAACATGTGAGATAATTCATTTTCCTGATGTCCCCAGGTGAAACTTGTCAGTATGGGATAATTGATGCTTTGGTCATGCTTGAATCCCTATTGAATGTTACTAATCCCAAGTGAATTATAATTTGGACAAACCGTGAGCCAGAATGTGGACTTGATAGGCATAGCATAAAAAGAGGTATTAAAGGCATTAAAGGCGTTTGAGCCCTAATCAGTGCACTATTTAGGTCCGCATCCACCAGGGAAATTTTCCAAGATAAGTAATCTGTAGCTATAATTTCCTAATTGGGAAAATCAGGCTTCACTAACACCCCACAACCAAATAACAGACTCATGGTGTTGCGAATAGAACATGAGGTAGTCTTTTCATGCACTAGTCATGTGCTCTCTCTGCAGACTTTTGGCCTATGATTGTGGTGCTAATGGATTTTCCAGAGAGCCCTTGTAGACATCAAAAAATCCTTTGATTCTTTATGATTTGTACTGACATATTTGAGAAAATGTTAAAAAGCAACCCTTCACTGTAAGACAGAGTACCGTCTTACCCCACTGTGTTGCAAACAGCCATTAACCATTAATAAATCAGTTTAATAAATCCCAACACTGTAAGTGCTTTCTGATATTTTTAGGAATTTATGTGAGGCGTTTTACCACAGTCTGCCTGTTCTATAGCCACTCACTTCTTCTTGTTATGATGTACCAAGGTAGCGCGGAAACCTGATGATGTGTTTATGAAAAGAAAGGAAATTGAACTTGATACAAAAAAAATACAGGACTGAAAGTAAATTATTGTTTTCTTACCACATACAGTACTGTGCAAAAGTCTTCTAAATAAAAAAGTAAAAAAAATAAAAAAAGTTTCTAAATAAAAACAATTACTATAAAGAACACTAATGCAGATAACCAAAAAATAAACATGTAAGATCAAATTTATACATATAAAAAAAGAAAATCTAGGATGCCTAAGACTTTTGCACAGTACTGTAAGTAATGGTGTTTGCAACATCTTGAGTAGGCTGGGTGTTTGCAACACAGTGAGTCTACATTAACTGTAATGGCTGGCTTGCCAACTAGCTGGCTCCCTCTCCAGATCGAGTTGTTGAGTTTATTGTGATTATTTATGGTTTCTAATTCAGGATTTGTCAGTTGGTGTTTGTATAGCAGTTGAGCGAAGGGTGAAATTTCCCTTTAGGATTGAATGATAGTGAAGTGGACATCACAGTGGACTTACTGTAATTCTGCAAATTACATACACTAATTATATTATTGGATGTACTACAACAAAGTCAGATTTCATATTCTACAACAATCCACACTAAAAATAATATATAAATGCAAAAACAAGTGTATTCACTAGAACACTGCTAATAGAGAGGCTGTTGTCAAAGGCTGAGAAAATGGTGTTGCGGTGAGCAGAGCTTGGGTCATAAGGTGTGAGACATCTCAAAGCATGCTTTCCACAGCTTCCATTTCCTCTCAGAAATGAGAGTCTGCCAAGTGGAGAGATAAAACCTGTTCAATGTCTGGCAACGGCAAAAATAATTCTCATCCACAGAGGACAAGCCACACTGCGTCTAAATGGGAAGAGGGGCACAGTCAAGTAATTTCCAGGGCAAGGAACAAGGAAGTGGATGGTACATGGTGTACCCTAAAAAGCGATGAGTCTGTATGACAGGTGTCTTGCTCCCACTTTGGCCTGGAGTTCCACTTGAGTTCCCAAGACTATTTGGTCAATTCTTTGTGTGCCAGACCTTTAGAGATAGTTCATAGGCTAAATAACAAGGAGAGAAGAATTCCCTCACACCTATTAATTCCAGCATGTCAGTACATCTGACTTGGAGGGCTAATGCAGGCATATGAGAGAACTCTTCCTTATTGGCAAATATAATGGCACAGCAATCTTCTAAAAGTTCCATAACAAGGTTCCTGTGTGCAGAGGGCCATTACAATTTTACTGCAGAATTAAACGAGGAAAACATGCAATACTTCTCATAAGTATTATTTACGTTTTAGGGAATGAATCAATGACTTGATTGCATTTGCAATGTTCATCAGTCATTGGCTTGTCATTTAGCAGCCATCAAGCCAGGTGAAATCAATTTATGAATGTCATAATGATTGGTAATGCAATTGAAGCGTGATGACTCAGGAGTGAAAAGCAGCTAATATTTTCTTTTGCTGGAAGCTAAATGCAGCAATACTCTAATTCTATTTTCATGATGGCTGACTCATTTCTGCATGTTTATAGTACCCTGCTTTTTATCTGTTTGCTCTTGCACATTATGGAGAGGCTTACTTTTGTCTCTATTGCCTGATTCTGGCATTAGAACACACCTCATTGCATTTTCATTATTTTCTCATTTGTTGACATCCCATGGGCAACCCAGCATATTGCGGGAAGAAGCTTAAGAGGTTGGTCCTTTGGACAATCATTTACAGCACATGGTATCCTTTTAATGTGTCTTTTCAAAATGTATGTGTAATTAAATAAAACGTAGTGTAGCTAGACTCAAGCTATATGTGTCAGAATTACAGAATTACCCATATTGCTGTACAGTATGTCATTTTGTAAAAGAAAATTGATTGTGCTATCTGTTAGCATGCAATAAAATAATTCCATTATACCACTGTCAATGGCAATGCTTTGTTTGCTTTGTTTGAAACGGTTGACTTCATTAATTAATGTTGATAAATGTCACTTTGATTGCTGTGAAATATATATATAAATTCAAATATGTTTAAATACACAGAATAGTTGAATTTCATTCAACTTCCTCACATGCAATTCTTTGTACATCAGTTTTTAGAAAAATGGAGGAAACATCCTTTATGCCTATTGATCACAGATTCAAGTCTTAATCAAAATGCAATGTTCAATAGATTGTGCAGATGGATCAATATCATGAGTGTCTGCATCATGTGCCAGAGTACCACGCCATGCCTCTATGTCGAGCTGTTGATGCCAGTAATGCTGGCATAAATAATAAATAATAATGTGATACTTTATTGATCCACAATGGAAAATTTTAATTCCATTTGCCTCCCTCACAGGGAGGTCAAAGTGCAGGTCAGGTGCAATTTGGTCTAGAACAGGGGCTCTTAACAGGGGGGTCGCAAGGGAGTCACAGGGGGGTCGCGGGAAGACTGCGAAAAGTATTGCAGTAAAAGTATTTTTTTTGTCAAAATATATATATTTTATAAATATATACAGTACTGTGCAAAAGTCTTAGGCACATGTAAAAACAATTGCGTAAAGCGAAGATGCTTTCAAAAAATAATTAAATGAAACGTTTCTAGATATCCAAAAATGTACTAAAAAGAGCAGTGATGTAAAACACTAATGCAGAAAACAAAAATGAACATGTAAAACCAAATTCATATAAAAACATCTAGGGTGCCTAAGACTTTTGCACAGTACTGTATATATATATATTTTTTCCCCTGTGTATGTACAGCCTTTGGAAACAAATTTCCTCTAAGGAGGACAATAAATAATCTATCTACCTATCTCTATTGCAATAGCACACAAAAATATTTTGAACCTTGACCTCAGTTGCTACGTATCGAATCAGTGCGCAGTGCGGTTGAATGTGCAGTGGGTGAATGAGCAGTGTTGTGGAAAGAAAAAATGGAGCGGTTTATAATTTGCGGAAGCAAGACACCACAAGATGTTTCGGCTAATAAACGCACGGCAGAGAAAGAATCGAAAGGGAAAAAAGCCAAAAGTAGGAAATATGACGAAAAGTATTTGGAGTATGGCTTCACTCAGACATGCAATGGAGAGTATCCACGTCCACAGTGCATGTACGTGCGTCAGTGTCAACGCGTCAGAGTGAGAGCCTGACTGAGTGCACAAGCTCTACAGGAGATTGGGAGGATTGAGTTGGACTGTGGATTGTATGTTTTCTTCAGGCACATTCCTTTCATCCTCATGTGGCATCATTAGCTAGATAGATGTCCCTAGTGTAATGCAGAGAGAGGAAGACAGAGTTCAAGTGAATGTGTGTGAGAGTAAAGTGAAGAGAGAGACCCTATTTTCACTGTCCCATTGCTACTTTTGGGGAAATTACTAAACAGTTAGGGACTGTGTAATATTTATTGTGGAGGTTATGCAGTAAAATCGAACTGCACCACAAACTTACAACACCACAACTATCTGTTGTTTTGTAATGTTTTTTTTACTGGGCATTCTGCAGTTATACACAGTGCGTCAAAAATATTGATGACACTTATTACATTTCATTAACTTACGTTCATTTTAGTTACTGCCGGTCACTGCAGTCATTATCTACAGTAGGCCTATGTGATTTTAGGGTGATCAAATGAGATTTGACTAGGCCCTGGTCTAATATATCAAATGATAGCCTACAAGAATTTATGGATATGGAAGATATCCAAATTATTATGATTCTGAATCTTATATATAACAATCTACCTATTATTACGTTGCTATGAATAAGCCTGAACAAGTATAGATTAGCCTAGCTGTAATATCTGTATTAACCATTTGAGTATTGTATCTCTCCTTTGCATTCCACATTGTGATATAATCGTGAAAATGTGCGTGTAATGTGGTGAACACATAACATTTGTACTTTATACATCCTGCCCCGGTGGTTATTTGATTAAAGAAGAAGACAGAACAAAGTCAGTAAAAATATGGACTGATCTGCAGGCGTTCAGTTTGAATCTTTTGAAACCATGATTTAATTTACATCAGCAATATTGCTTCCAACACCCACTTTACACTATACACTATACACTTTACACTTCTAAAGCTGTTCTTGTGTATGGATTGGGCTACAGCTCCATTCTATACCTAATTACATCTTCCATCATGACTGATGTCAGACAGCCCAACCTCCAAGCTGGCCTCAGATCTGTGTACCATCGTCCAGGGAGCTCATGATTCTGCCCAGCGCAGCGTTCTCTTTTGATTCCAGCATTTGATTTCTCCTCTAAGTCTCAAGAGCCCTTGCACCTCCTCAGTCTCTTGATTTGTTGTTGATTAGCCTTGATCAATTTCTCCTCTGATGCTCGCACTATTTGTTAGTTGATGCAAGCTGCTTGTCTCCAGCAGCCTTTGTCTGAAGCCCCCTCCACTACACAGCATCCCTATCTCCCCTCTAATGTTTGCTGTTTTCTCTCTATTTATATCACTGCACTGTCACTTTATTTGCTTTCTTTTGTACTTCTCTATTGGTCTTGATGATTTGTTCCTTTCTTATGGTAAGAATGAATAAGCCTGTTTACACATAGTATGCGGGACAGTCGTCACACATTTTGTTTCTTATGTTATATTTTTTTATATCACATCCATTTTACTCATGATTCATATGTTTTATTGATGGATGAGAGATGCTGTTAAATGACCACGGTCTTTCTAACCTTTTAAAATACATGGTGAGGAAGATGAAGAAATGCTGTCCACATAAAGTAGATCAATGTTTGCAGTCATTAGTTAGTGTGGAAATAGAGATTACTTCAGCCATGGGAATGAGAAAAAAAATAGACTGCCAAACAGCAAAATGGAACCAGGAATATAAGGTACACTACAAGGCCAAAAGTATGCAGACACCCTGTCTAATGTATATAATGGAATAATGGTCTGGGGCTGTTTTTCATGGTTCGGGCCCCTTAGTTCCAGTGAAGGGAAATCTTAACGCTACAACATACAATGAAATTCTAGACAGTTGGGGAGGACCCTTTCCTGTTTCAAAACGACAATGCCCCCGTACATAAAGCGAGGTCCATACAGAAATGGTTTGTCAAGGTCGGTGTGAAAGAATTTGACTGGCCTGCACAGAGCCCTGACCTCAACCCCATCCAACACCTTTGGGATGAATTGGAACGCCAACTGTGAGCCAGGCCTCATTGCCCAACATCATTGCCCGACCTCACTAATGCTCTTGTGGCTGAATGGAAACAAATCCCCACAGAAATGTTCCAACATCTAGTGGAAAGCCTTCCCAGAAGAGTGGAGGCTGTTATAGCAGCAAAGGGGGGACCAACTCCATATTAATGCCCATGGTTTTAGAATGAGATGTTCGACGAGCAGGTGTCCTCACACTTTTGGCCATGTAGTGTACATCGCCAACAGTGTTAAAAGTGTTTCAGAGTGGATTTTTCCTTTAGGATAGGCCTAAGTCTAATCAGTAATGGCTTGTGTCACTGGTACCTTTATTCATTTCTGGGGGTTAGGAGTAGGCAAAAATGAAAGTTAACTTCAAAGAACACTAGCTCTTGGCTGAAAGTTCTGCTTAGTGCTGGCTGCATCCATCAACAAGCCTAAGAGTGTTGGGGGAAAATGTCCTGGCTGCTATTGACACGGTAGACTCAAGAGGTAAGCCTGCTAAGCACGCAGCACAAGTACCATCTGCAGACTAAACAATTCAATACACCCCAGAGCAGGAAGATACACACTGGTTAACTTCATGAACCATCCTTTGATGGGGGTCACCTTTCTGGAGACACTGAATAATAATATCAAATATGTGACACAAGCAGTTCATTCCCGACAGATATCCCCTGAGGAAAAAAACCTTTGGAACCCTTTTATCTCTAATGTCAACTGGAAACGGCCTGTATGACAACTTGGAATAGCACTTCATAAATGAAATGAAATGCACCCCTGTAACTATGCTATCTGACATTAGTCAAGTTGTTGGTGTCTGCAAATTTTGTAGAAACAATGCTGAAAATATACGTATATTTGTGATTGTGGCTTAATTGCTGATAAATCTAAGATCCTTTATTCTTACTGATATCATGACGTGCAAAAATGTTTGATTGTGGTTGTATCTAATTGGACACCTCTGATGCAAAGTTTAGACACGAGTAGGAGATGCATTGCTCTGTGCCTGTCTCGTTGTCATTGGAACTCAACAGGGCCATGACCAACCACAACACAAGGAGCAACACAGCACAACAATACTGCTCAATCGAAGTTCTCTGTACATGATGCAGTTACTTTCATGAGCATAGTATGTTGACATTATTTTGGGAGACAATAATACAATCGGCTTGGTAGCTATGTTGCTATGTACAAACGCTGAAATGTAATCTGACTTTCTGTAATGTGGGTTGATTTACCAATGACCAACCTCACTCAATAAGGGACATGTCCCAAAAGTAATATTGTAGTACTATTCTGCACTATTTCTGTCAACTTGGAATTTTAAGGCTGCACATGTTTTTAAGTGCCTTAATATGTTATACAGCGTGGGGTATCATATTTAATAATTTCTGCAAAACATAATCCCCCTCCTGGTGGCTCAGTGGTCTAAGGCACATACCACATAACCATGACATCCTGGGTTCAAGTCCAGTCTCTCTCTACCATTAACTATCAAATAAAAGCAACAATAGCAAAAAGGTAACAAGCCTGCTCTCCAATTCTATCCAACTAGCCCTTTGTTTTTCACTGGATAGTTTCAAAATAGGACGTGTTGCTGGAGAGCTTTATCAAATTGCACTAAACAAATCAATCTGTGGATACATAAGTAATTATGCCAGGTCTAACAACCCGGCGGCTGGGAACCTTGTCACCAACCACCATTTATTATAAAGTACAAGCTGCAACGTGATTCGATGGTGAAGAAAATTATTACATTTCCGATTTATTCCCCATTTGCCAGTCTTTAATCAGAGCATATGGAAATTATTTCCTTTGAAGTTGATTATCTAAACATGACATTTCAGCGTCTGAATATTTTGTCTGGCTTTTCTTTACACATTTCATGGTTGAGATGCCAGAAAAAATTAGTGTCGCCAATTCAACTTTCTGGAATGTTAATTAGAGTTACTCTGAACGAATCAAGTAGCTGTGTGATGAAAGGGGTGTATTATTTTTTATTGACATACCATTGACGTCAACCCTGATATTAACCACATTGCAGTCCCGGCTATGGAAATGGGCCATTATTATTCTAGCTAATTTAGTGACAATTAGTTGCTGCTGTAGTGTTACTGTGTTTGGATGGATCTTGGATATATTGTTGGGGTTGTATTTTGTTTGCTTGTTTATCTTGAGCTCTGCCAGTTCTGCGGCTGAGGACCAAGGTAAATGCATGACTCGATGAAAGAGAAAAGAGGATGCTGGAATTGCCTTCTGCGTTTTTTTCCCTGGTGGCATTGGGAAAGTTGCTCCAGTATGAAAAAGCAGACATTACAGTATCAAACAGTCCAGTATCAAACAGCAAGGTTCACTGTGGGCGTTTTATCTAATTTTATCTCTTTACTTGCCTCACAGTTTGCTTATTTCCATAAATTCCATAATTTCCATTTTTTTTTTGAAACGGCGCATGTCAAAGGTCACCAGACACAGTAACCTGGATGTTGTTTTTACAAAGCAAACAACATAGGGCAAGTGCAGTGGAGTGGCGAGCGGTAGACCAATTATTACATTAATCCATAGAAACCAGGTTATTAGAGAAATCATGTTACTTTGGACCATGTAAACATTGTCAATGAAATATTGCCTTAAGCTGATTACTCCCAGTAATCGGGGTATTGGTGTGCATGTATACGTACTCTGTTTGACTCACTAGAAATACATTATTTTCAGTATACAAAACTGTCCACAGCCATCATACAGATCAAACTGACAAAAAAACTGTTTAATAGAAAATAATGAATTAATGAAGAATGAATTTGCAGTCATTGCAACGAATGTGCCACATGGTTACCTCCTTGGACAGTGTCATTTCTTTTCCCCTCCCCAAGCTATTACAGTTAAAAAAACATGTCTTCTAACCTCAAGAAATTCACTAAGTGAACTCTAGGATGTCAGGGGAAACAGCAAAGCTTTTTACACATAAAATGTTCTGTTCCATAGGGAGAGGGGAAACCAGAGAAACAAGCAGCCAGCGCTGGGATGAAGTCGTTATTCACGAGAAAGGATATGAAGGTCATACCAATGTTCTATAGATGTGAATAGTAGTACAGAACACAAAGTAAAAGCAAAGCCAAATAGATATGTTGGTATCTTGAGAGAACTCTTTCTAACAAGCAGCCATACTGCATGTGGCTGCTTGTCATTGTTCTTGTGTGCTGTGAAAATATATGCTACAAGTTTTAGTGTAAATCCAAATCCAAATAAGTGGGAAGCATTTAGGACATTTGGATTGTTTGTGTCACGATAGTTAGCAGCCGTAGTCACTGATTATTTTCAGTAATCTCATATAGACTGAGTACCCACCAACGCCCCCCATCGCAGCCCCAATTTCATTGTGGGGAACAATAAGCCAGAAATGAACAGTGGAACAAGCGGACTAAATAATCAACAGCGCAAAGTGACATTTTCTTTTCCTTTTCTCTCACTCCCCTATTCATCTGACATATCTGTTCATTCTTTCAATCACTCTCAGCCTTGTTATGGCTAAAGAGTTGGACAAAGAGGCACAGAAAGTAAGGTTTTGTAACTGTGCCACCAGGATCTCATCTCTTGTTTTCCTTTCTTCCCTTATTGACAAAACATAGAGCGCTGGCACTTCTTTGCAAGAACTCAAGAGTCCCCCTCCTCTTTTCCATTTCTTTCCCACACATTCACTTGCTCTCACTGAGGCGTAATTACATGGTGGACAGAGTAATCGATACAGGAGAGAGTGAAGGTCCCCAGCAGGCAGCTTGAGGACCCTCTTAACTCTCCCCACCCTACCCTTCCCATACTTAAACTTGCACACTGGTAAGTCATCTTGACTTTTTGCAGACAAAAGACCCTGCCTGTTCCCATAGCAGACTCCACGTTGCATAAACAGAGGACGTGTATTACACTTTACCTTAGGGCAGAGTCAATGCACATGTCTGATCCTCTGTGCCTATAATAACTCTGAGTAGGCATAGGGGAGAAAAAAAAAACACGTGCAGCCTCCACATTTCTGCTATGCAAGCATAGCTGAATACAAGTAGAAGTGATGAACCACACCTAACATATACAAAATAAATGTTTAAGTATATACAGCGGGTAAAATAAGTATTGAACACATCAACATTTTTCTCAGTAAATATATTTCTAAAGGTGCTATTGACATGAAATTTTCACCAGATGTTGGTAACAACCCAAGTAATTCATACATACAAAGAAACCAAAACAAATAAGTTCAGAAATTAAGTTATGTGTAATAAAATGGAATGACACAGGGAAAAAGTATTGAACACGCTTACTGAAATTTATTTAATGCGTCGTACAAAAGCCTTTGTTGGTAATGACAGCTTCAAGACGCCTCTTGTATGGAGAAACTAGTTGCATGCATTGCTCAGGTGTGATTTTGGCCCATTCTTCCACACAAACAGTCTTCAAATCTTGAAGGTTCCGTGGGCCTCTTCTATGAACTCTGATCTTTAGTTATTGCCATAAATTTTCAATTGGATTCAAGTCAGGTGATTGACTGGGCCATTCTAGCAGCTTTATTTTCTTTCTCTGAAACCAATTGAGAGTTTCCTTGGCTGTGTGTTTGGGATCATTGTCTTGCTGAAATGTCCAC
>OOFE01045386.1:0-31004 GCA_900323365.1 Monocentris japonica | reverse complement strand
CACTGCCGAAGTGCCCTTGAGCAAGGCACTTAACCCCCAACTGCTCCAGGCGCGCTGTCTGATAGCTGACGCCTGCGCTGTCCTCTGACCTGAAAAAATGCATGTGTGTGGGGTGATGTGTGTGTATATCTAGTCAGGGGTGTGCGAAGAAAAAAATTCACTGCATGTATGTGTTGGTGCCAAATAAAGTTGATTTCATCAACCAGTTCTTCTTCTAAAGTTGATTTCATCAACCAGTTCTTCTGGTTGTGAGGTGAAAAATGTTCACCTCACAACCAGTGAGGTGAACCTGTGCGGACGATTGCCCCGGACCCCCTTACATGATATGGCTTTTCACTTCCGACCACCAGAGTTGGATAAAAAATATAGGGGAAACACTGTTACAGATGCTAATGTAATTATAGACTTGTGACTTTTTAGACACAGCACATAGCAGCAAGCATTTCTATACACAGATGAAAATTCATTGTTTACAGAATAATTTCAGCCAGTCAGTCTTTTTGTGGTAACCTGTAGCTAGAGGGATACCGTGGAGGTTCCGCATTTAACCTATATTCCTAGTTTTCTTTTTATCATCATTAAGTCTGACTGATTTATGTGTTCATCTGTTGAAGAATAAAACTTGCTTACTTAGCACCTTATTGTAATCTATTTCCTAGGAACTACTTTCATGTGGAAAAAATGCTCTTCCTCAGCTGAGAGGCTTGAAATTAATATTTGCGATTCCTGAGAAGTGCTGTTTAAGGTGATTTTCATTAACTGACATTGTGATGATTCAGCTATGATGCTACAATGTTTCGCCTATTTCCTTGTTCCAGTGTTTACATGTTACATGTACTGCTGTATTTGGATAGAAACTACTTTTCATTCACAATCATGTCAAAGGCTGCACTTAGGTCAAGCAGCACTGATGCGGCGCACTCAACAGAATCTACATTCATCAGGAGACCATGAGCAACCCCAAGCAGGGCGGTTTCTATACTATGATGTTTAAGAAAGCAAGACTGACATTTTAATTTTTTCCCCCCACCTATTATTGGAGATGGCTTTGATACCACATTCACTCACAACTTTAGAGATTTGCTGTAACGCTGAAAGCTATCAAGGTAGTGTTTCTTTCAGGAGAGGTTAAATACTTGCCATCATGAAGTAGTCAGGACCCACTGAAGAAAAAGCTATTCACTATAATAATCTAGCAAGTGCCTACAGCCCCTACAACCACTTTGAACAATTTAGTTTGAATAATATCAGACAGATGGATAGTCTTATATGTGACTAAAGTAACTAAAACATCTAGAAATGAAATCAATGAAATTTAGCTAAAGAAATCCAGACTGGGGCAAAGTGTATCAGCTTGGGAAACAGGAGGAGTGATCTTAGATCTAATACATCAACGATAAAGGTAATACATTGTTCTCAGTTAGCAGTAGAGGAAGGAACAGCACTCATAGGGAGTAGGGTTTACATAGCAATCAATGGTACTGGATTAAAACCTAAAAAACAACTCCTTAGCAATAATAAGTTCAAAAAAATATTTGTCTATGTTTGGATATTAATAAGTCTTTCATCTGTAAGTAATTAACATGAAGTTTGCTGGATTTCCAGTTTCCCTCCATTCTTCTACATTCCCTTTCAAGGCCACAAAGGGTGTCATTTATTTGGGCTAACTGGTGATTTTAACCTTGTTTTGAGTGGGGTAATAACTCCCAACATGGAAGAGCATTGTTAATGAAAACACTTTTCCAATTGTTTGGGAAAACTGCACCCACCTACCAAATAAAGTTGAATGAAATTTGAATCAGTAAATCAGTAAATGACCTCATTTTTTTGGCAGTATTGGACAAAATGATGTGCACTATTGACTAACATTCATATCATTATAATCTAACACTCTAACACTGCAATCTAAGTATTGTCCTGTGGAGCAACAGGTTTTATTATAGTCTGTCTCCATACTTAATTATTTGTTAAAGATATCAAAGATACCATAATCAAAGTTTCTTGTTCCTTAACAACCTCACACCAGAAAAAATAGAATAAAATCCTGAAGGCCATGGAAGCAAATATGACTAGAAAATCATATGGGTGAATAAGATTTCATCCCATGAGATTTCATCCTCATTAACCTCCCATTCCAGTGTTCCTAACCTACTACATAATATGTCATATGGACATGTCAACTATGTCCTTTATGACATATTATGTAGTAGTCTCCACAAAGCCAATATAGAAGTTCACATGTTTTTTATGACACTAGATTAAGGCTTAGCCTGTTCTATAACTCATTCTTCACCTGGCATCAAATTATATAGAAAAATGTTTTTCAGTTTTATTTTATTCATTCTTATGTGATATGTGCATAGTAGAATAGCACTCTTCAAGTTTGATTTGATTGTTGCCAGCTGTGTCACTTGGCAGAAATCAACAGATTTGTAGACGGTAGAACAAACAGATGTAATCTGTTCATCCTGAGAGTCCATTGTTATGCTGCAAATGTAACATCAAAAAAGAATCAAATTCAGAATCAAATAATCAAATTCATCATTTGTATGCACTCTGTCCTGAATAAAATGTTATCTTCCTTGGTGCATGCTAAAGGGGATTTATGAGAATGAGTCATGAAGAACATTAGGGTATTTGAATGAAAAATGTATCACCATGGTAATTTTGTCAAAAGTATCAGAAAGGGAGACATTCAATTGAGTGTTTCAAGATGACATATCAGATGAAGTTCACCTCTGAAATTTGCCACAGACCTCTTCACAGTTAGACAAACAAGAGGAAACCATATAAAATATACACGCTTGTGTATTCAGTATGGTAAAAATTTCTGCAGTAGAGAAAATCTAGCACTGTTAAATCAGTAAGCATTGGTATAGTATAGAAGTATTCAGTATCATTTGAGGAAAGATCCAATTTGATATTTGTGGTAGGAGCAGCCCAACCAGTTAATGGGGCACACCTGTCCCTAATTGATCAAGTCAAGTTACATTTATTTGTATGGCCCTTAATCACAATTACAGTTTCAAAGGCCTTCACAATGCCCACACTATGAAAACAATAAATTATGAAACACAACATTCCCCAACCTTAGACCCTCACTGAAGACAAGGAAAAACTCACAAAAACCTTGTTAGGAAAAAAAAAGGAAGAAATTTTGGGATGGGCTACTCAGAGAGGATCCCCCTACCAGAATGGTCAGGTGTGCAATGGGTGCCGAGAGAGGGCAAACAATGATGAGATGTTGATAACAAAATGGAACATAAACAAAGTACACAGCAAGGACACTTGAGTGAAACATCCGGATCTGGTGTGGGGCATCAACTGCAGCTTGGTCAGCATCGTCATAAGAGTGGGGGACCACAAGGACACCAACACTGTCAAGCCACAGCCACAGCCACAACGTGGAAACAGATAAAAACAGGATAAAAGCATCTGCTAAATGACTGTAATGCAATGTTGTTACATGCCCATCGGCAGGAACCTGAGCTAGTGCAGTCTAACCTTACTCTAAGAAGAGGCTGAGTCACTCCCAGTAATTATACAAAGCTATGTTTGGCCAAATGATAGAGAAGATTAAAAGGTTTTTCATGCTATTTTGAAATCAAACTACTGTCTGTTTCTAGTCATGTCTCCTCTACGTCCATGGTTTTGTGCTGGGGAAACATTTCTCTCACTTTCCATGAATGGAACATGCATTTTGGATTTGAAGATAATATGCTCAATTAGTTTGATACCTAATACAGTACAGACAGAACCGAGAGATCCCCCTCTCCAGTGTCCTTCCTGGTGATAGACTCAACTGTTAAGAGTTGTGCCGAAACCCGGGATAGAACAACACAGCACAGGGGTGATTGAATCTCCACTGGGGCAAGAACTACAAAATCTTGCCTACCTGCAGCCCAGCCAGCTCACCATACAAAAGCAAGACCACCAGGCACTGCACAAAAATGTGTGCAGCCAGGTTGAGGAAGGCCTCTCTTATTGAGTCTTTAGCATCCCCCAGTTGAGCTTCCCCTGCAATCTTCCCATCTTTCCCAGCTTGCCTTACCAACTCAGTTCAGGTGGTAGAGCATGAGACTCTCAGTCTCAGGGTTGTGGGTTCAAACCCCACATAGTGTCAACTATCACCTTTGTAAGTCGCTTTGGATAAAAGCGTCTTGAGTGGTGACATTTGGGTGGCCAGAAGGAGAGTGGCCATCCATCTGCTTCCCCTGCTCACCACCAGAGCCCTGAGAGGACAGCTTAGCAGGCCTAACTGGCTCCTCCCTGCTGGCAATAGTCTTGTCCTGTCTCCACTACACCCCAAGTCGCCATACTCACTCTTGTCTCTCTCTCTCTTCCCCTCCATCTTCCCAGGCACCATTGATGGAAGTTGCTCAGGTAGCTTGGGTCACCGCCATGTCAGACCAAGGGGAAAAGCACAGGGAACTGTTCATGACAGGCATGGTGGTGTATCGTGGGGCAGTCAGGCACAAGTGTCTTCTCCCGAGAGAGATGCTACTCTGCTCCTGGCAGCGACTCCAGTGGCCCCGCCCTCCTCTTGGGCAAGTCTGCCATAAGGTAGATAATACAGCAGCCATTGCAGCATACACTAGGCCCAAGTCTAAAAAACAGGTGTAATGGTTTCTGGGGCTGGTTTCTGGGCCCTGTACTATAGGCATTTGTACTATAGCCACCCTGCCTTCTCACAGCTGACCCAAATGCAGTTCAGTGGACCAAGCAGTATCAGTTGGCTTTTGAGAGAATGTAAAAGGACCTTTGGGGGGGGCTCTCTCCTGCTCTTCCAGAGCTTTTCTCTCGCTTTTGTCCTCCAGACTGAGTAATAGAGGACAGGAGGCCCTTTTCTCACAGGAGGTTGGAGGGTGAACCACCTGGTGCTATAAATTAGTGGCAAGTTTTTGCAGCATGAAGTACTGCACTGAAGAAAAGGAATGTTTTGGCATCAAGTTGGCGAGTGTCACCCTCTGCTACTATCTATTGGGGCGCCAGTTCATCCTCTGCTCCAATCACAAATGAAATGAATGAAAAATGCCAATGTGTGGATCACTCGTTTAATTTCAAAATCATCCATAGGTTGGGGGTAGATGACAGTCACCAACCCCTTCTCCTGCTCACTTGTCAGCTGAACAGCATCCTGGCTTTAGTCGGACAGTATGGGGTTGTGGCAGGTGGGGCAGTAATTGAGTGTTGGTCAGGAGGCGGAGAGAGACAGGAGTTATCCTGGTGGTCAACTAATTAATTCTCAGTTAATTCAATGTAGTCTCTCCCTTTATTTGTGTGTTTCAGTCGACATGAAAAGAGGAATCTGGAGCTGAAGTGCACAGATGCACCACTACATCCAGTGAGTGTATTTTGAGTTTGAGTTTGGAATAAGAATTAGTTTGGTGCTGAATAACAGATCCAGATGTCCTTCCTGGTGACAGACTGTTACAATTTTGTAAAATTGGAAAACTGAGAAGGTCAGAGAGTGATACATTCAGAAACGTGGGTGGTAGTACTACAAATAAAGACTTAAATACTGAATGAATAACCTCCCGGCTTTAAGTTGGAAAGCTGTTTGAAAAGTTGAAAGATTAGCATAGTATTGAGTAAGAGACCAGTTTAACGCATCAAGAGAAGTCAAATACTGTTGAAATAATTAAGTTGTGATCCATACTCAGTGTATACTCAGTGAATGCATGAAACCCATCTGGTACCGAAGTAGACTAAACCAAACCATGAAAGTGTATACAAATACCAGTTGGCCCAGGTCTAGTATGAAGTATCAGATATTACTATGTTGAGCATAGAATTAATCGCAAGGCTGTGTGTACAAGCGTCTATGAGAGGCATGTTTGTGCATATGTTTGTGCGTGTGTGTGTGATTTTAGAAATAATAGAATAATGAAAGTAAATAAAGATAGTTTGGGTGGAAGAAGAAGAATAAGCAGCAGAAATATGAGGAAGATCAGAAGAGTGTTGCTCTGCAGGCTCACTATTTAGCAACCTGCTCAGTCTTGATTGCAGGATTGTTCTACAGCTGACTTTTTTAACTAATTATACCTCAGAAAGCTTTTTTTTTTTTTTTAATTATTTAGCACTGAATGAAGTTGGAAACAGATCATTTCTTCCTTTCAAGGTTTCATCAACAATAGAACTCACTTTCAAACGAGGAAAATAATTCCTCTACAACAGAGGTGCGATGTTCACTTTCACTGATGCAAGAAGCATTAGGAACACTTTATTCAGGTTATTAAGGTTTCCAGTTGTTTATGTGAACAATAAAAATGGCCAAGACCTACAAAGGTTGAACAGTCTCTTTAACAATTGTCACAAGACAAGTTGATCAGCCCAGCAGCAATAAATACAATTTGAGAGCAAATATTAAAAACACTATTTTTCATGATCGCATCTTATTAAATAGCTACATTCAGCTTAATGAGTAAAAATCCATCTATACTAAACTCATTGGACTAGAGCATGGACAAATCTCACATTTATTTTGCTTCCTCAACATCCTATTGCACTGCTTGTGAGCAGCAAAGGTCCTTGTCATGTTAACGTTTGTTGAGTGAGGTAACATAACACGATGTCTGCCAAAGAAAAGTCTCTGTAATAACACGTCATATTTCTCTGTTTCCCATGGTGACCCCTGGAAAAGATACACACAGATGGTCACGCCAGACTACTTGTCACTTTCTGGCTGAGAAGAAAAAAAGAAAAAAGGAAAAATATCAACATTTTCATTACTGTGTCATCTGGCAAGGGTTGATGATTAAAAAGATAAATGTCCCCATGCTTGGGTTATGTTTTATGGGGCATGGATATTGTAGTTCAGGGGTGTTGATTATTGACAAAACAAAATACAAGATTCTTCATTAGCATCTGCTGGGGCTAAGATTAAGCTCCTATGTCTCAATTCACAATGGCCGACATGGTTCATTGAATGACTTAATACTCTTTTAACATATTATATTGATTCAAGTTCACTAGATGCTAAGGTGACAGACTGTTATCCATAAGTCTGCTGGTTCAAATGGGCCATGACACTGCTCTATGGTTGACAAGAGCCAATCCACACTGCTCTGAAAGTGCGCCCTCACACAACATGGCAAAATGTCCTTACCATGGCTGTCAAGGACGGACGTGTATTAATGACAAATGCATATGCCCCTTCACATCATTCTCACTGTGGTTGCTCTGCTAGATTGATAAACGAGGCATTTAGGCTTGATCACAAAATGCACAAAAAGCAAGATGAAAAGCAGTCGACCACATCTGTCACTTTTCCGTAAGTATAGCGACTATACTGTATAGAAGCTGAGTTCCAGTCACAAGGTTGAATATAATAAAGCACACCTCCTGGAAGTATTATGGCTGACATGACTGAGTTTCTTCTATGGGCTTCATAAGTTACATAAGTTCTTTCTTAATCTCAGACTCTTTTACAAAAGCCTGGACAAAAAAAACAGACAAGAAACATCTTTTGGAAACAAGAAACATCTGTTCCTCTCCTCTCCTCTCCTCTCCCAAGCAACAAATACTTGAAAAGCACCTCAACCTGTCATTCTGAATTAAGTTGACTCTGGTAAAGGCACTAAATATGTGGTCGAGACTTCTTTTAACCCTGGTGAGGACATCACACATTCATTATGCATTGCAGTAATAGAGTAATTTGCCTCCATCCCTTAAAAGAGTGTATTGATCTTTCAAAAATGAATGAGAGCCCTGTGTTAGTAACGTCGGTTACCTCTGCTTGTATGGAGTGTTTATTGATTGAAGCGGCTTGCAATTGTGCAATTATTGAAATGACATTCATTTGGTTGCAACCTTATAGTTTAAGATGCTTTCTCTATAGGAGGAACAATGGAGGACTAAATGGAGAGAATAAATAAAGTAATACAATTTATTCCATCACTACCGTCTCTTGGATAAAGACTTTTACTGAAGAAAACAACAGATTCATATGGCTGTTGCTAAAGTGATAGGATGGAAACTGACGTCTTGTCAAAACTGGCTTGAAAGTAATGTTTCAGGTCCTACATGATATGTTGCAAGGGATCTAGTTTAAAATATGTATACATGAAGATTTAATATCAGCAGGTGTGATTTAAATAGTAGATGACCAAAGTGATCAACTGTTTAATCAAGGTAATTAATGCTTGGTTGCAAAACTGAAACAAGTACAGCACAACTCATATAATAAGAACAGAAATCATTGTCTAGCATCATAGCACCATGTGAGAAACCCATTCCTAAAAATACCAGGATAATGGTTTCCTGTACATGCTGATCATAATTATACGATCGTGGAAGTGAGCAGAACAGACAGGTGGGAAGGGAGAGAATTTCTCCCTACTGACATTCTGCATGTTCTCTGTCCTGAAACCAGATTTTGAGGTCTGTTTGATACTGTACGGATAGTTTTCGTATAAGGTCCACTTTCTGTTCAAATAATAGAGTATGTGTTTTCAGCTGTCAGAAGATGCTACTGTAGTTATGGTCTGGCCCTGAGCATTTGAGAGATAGAAGTTCAATGGCAACCACTGCACATTTCTATTTCTTCCACTCTCCTAATAATAATCATAATCAAAACAATAAGAATAAAGAAAAAAACAAACATAATGACAAAATGCATGGCAACCCTGTGTTATCTTGCAGGTATCACAAATGCATTGTGATTGGGTCTAATCAGTGCTGGGCCTTGAAAGAAAAGATGGATTTTTAGAGAGCCCTATCAGATGAGGAGAGCTCTTATCTGTATGACTCTATTGATTGCTCTGTGCTATGACAGAGGTATGAATGGAGAGGCACTCCGAGGTGCTTGTCTCTACAGTAACCGTACCAATGTGTCTACTGTGGAACGCTGATGGTTATCAGTCTCTTGCTTTTCATCCCATGCTTTTGTCATGCATTTCCGCTTCCCCTCTCAGTCCTGGAAAAAGAGTAGGTAGACAGGTAAACTCACTGTGAAAAAGTGATGACTGGAGTAGAGGCAAAGAATCAGGACCCAGGACAGAAGAGGAATGTAATGGAGAGAAATCAAGCATCCGTGCATGTTTGTCCAATTGTGCACGCTTTGTGGGATGACTCGACTTATACATGTGACTTACATGCTCATGCTTGATAAAGAAAATGTCCATCTCTTTCTGAATTGCAGATGACACGTTCATTCTGTGGGTCTTAATCTTGTAAGCGTATTACTGAGTCCATGCCTGAAGCAATTAAGTGTGATGGGAAATGGATGTCTGTGTTGTGTCTTGTTACATTATGAATCTAATGCTTCAGAGAAATCAAGTTACATGTGACCTTACCGTGACCTATGTATCTCTGTAGGTGTTGTAATCCAAGATTTACTCTCAACTTCCACAGCACCATCCCAGATTCCTTACATCCTCCATTTTAGAGACCGAAGTTTAGAAAAGTTAACTTGTTCTCAGAAAAGACAGCAGTGTTGGTTAAGATAGATAGATAGAGAGAGAGAGAGAGTGAGAGAGAGGGAGAGAGAGAGAGGGAGAGAGAACCCAGCAATAAACGGCATAATAAGGGTAACAGTAATACTAACTTTGCTTCAGGAAGTGGACATATACAAAAAGAAAAGAGCACCATAAAAGAAGCTCTTGGGACTGAGGTCTACAACAACCACTCTGTGTATTTTGAAGATACAATACATCACATGTTCTCATAGGGAGCCAAGGAGGATTTGATGAGCCTAAGGGTTAAGTCATTCCCTAAAAGAACTGGTTCATCTGGGGGAAAAGAACATTCTCAACTTCTTCTTGGGCAGTTTAATATGTTGTTTTCATGGTGTGCTGTGTACCTGTATTTTTTGTAACTTGATAACCTATTTAACTTTTTTGTTCATATATGTGTCTGATGGGTTATTCTTAAAATTAACCCATTTCGTAGGGATAAGACAAACATGTAATTGCTCAATAAACACTTCATACAGACTGCTTTCAAATGCAAACCTCGACAAAGGAAGGTATTTACATTTGAAGAGTGTATGACTGAGGATGAGGCTGACAGGCTTCTACCCCTCCTTAAGTTACCTGGTGCTTTATTGATTCGACTCCACCTTCGCATCCCCAGGCAGCTCACATAGCTCAACAGAGGCTCTCTCAAAGTCTTCAGGGATTCAATGTGGATGACTTTTTTCCTCAGTGGTATAATACAGGTGCGGATTAAGGGGTTAAAATGATGTGGAAAAAAACGGGGGGCACGGGGGGCTGGGAAGAAAACTTTTCCACTCAATTTAAGAGAGTCACTTTGGAGGGAAAACTTTAAGAAGACAATTATAGCGTGAAGTGTCTGAATTGTTTATCGGTATGACTTGAGATTTTGAACGCAGTGGTGCAGATCAAAACAATTATTTCCTCAGTCACCACACAGTTGATATGACAATGCAGAAAGCCATAATTATTTCAGTCCTTTGCCTCCATAATTAATAATACTCCCTCTAAAACACACACTTAGGAGTACTCTGTCCCACAGGGGACAGGCATATGTAATTATTCTTCTTAATTAGTGGTCTGAAAGTGTATCTGATTAAGTTGTAAAACGTGTCTTTGTCTAATTCAATTTGGACTGCAATCTGTAGCAGTTTGAGAGCCATTGACTGAGCATAGCAATTTCTGCATGTGCAACAAAGAACAAAAAGCTGAGGCTGTTATGTGATACCTGTGGGATGCAGCTGGGTTGACCCTGTTTGTCATGGCGCAGTTGGTTAACTAAACACTGTATTCTCAGTATATCCTCAGATACAGTGCCAAGTATTAGCGCGGTTAGTCAGGGTCACCCTTCTGAATTCTGAATTCCAATACATACAGTATGAGTCACCGCCAAATGTTGCTGTTTGAATAAAATCTTTTTACAACTCTTCAGCCATGTTTGAAAAATATATGTATTAAAAAAAATCAGGTATTGGGTATCTATGCACTTTGCCTTTACAATATATACATCTGCAACTGTTGCATCACTGAAATGACTCAGTTGCTCAGTTCTTCTTTTCTTGAAAATATGAAGAAGACATGGTGAGAAATAGATTTTGTTTGTATGTTTTTATAGTTTGCCTATGTTCTTGGTTTGTTCTTCACCTTTCATCAAAATCCATCAAAGGTTCCAAAGCCAAACCCTTCTAAAATGAGTGCTCAGTATACTGAGTGGCAATACTGTCAGATCTAGCCACTTAAACAACTTAGGTGGACTATCAGAGCAGAAAGGTATTGAAAGAGTTGGGGGGGGGCTATGGAGCAAGCCAAACTGCTTTGAGCGAAACTCAGTTTCACAACTAAAAATAAGAGTGAATTGCTTGGCACAACAAGAGAACAGGAGACATCTGCCAATATTTTATTTGTTCAGGTGTGTAAAATTGACCTCAGTCAAGCAGATATAACAACTAAAGCTGCTTACACTTGACATGATATCAATATCACAATGATTATTGGATGAATGAGATTCAAGTGTAATCAGCACAAATAAGTTACTTCCATTATCTTATTCACATTTGACTGCTTAAGTTTAGGACACTACAATGGCCCAAAATGCATATTATAGACTCAGTACTTGCTTATGTTTTCATTGTCAGCTAAAACAGACAAGAATAAGTATTATATGAAACTATTCAACCTTACAGGCCTTTTTAGCTCTTGTTTGTGAATATCTGTGACCATCAGAGCATCAGCCCTGTGTTAACAGTGAATAAAAAAATGAAAAGAGCCAGTGAGGAGGCCCTTTCATGAGAGGTGATAACAACAGAGATAGGGTTCATGAGTTTGCTTTGACTGTAATGGTGATGGACTGCAGATAGCTTCAGGGGGCCGTGATCTTATTGAAGCCATTGTGACACTCCAATATCACCTCTTCTCAGATATGAGTTATTGCACCGTTGAGAGAAACTGGATGAGAAACATTTAAAATCTAGTTGACAGCTTCAGAAGCAATAAACAGTTGTATACATCCTCATCCTGTCCGAAGAGTCCTCGGCTTACTCAAATTCTCTAATTGTGCTTCTCCACCCCTAACAAATTGCTGGAACATGTGCCAGTGCCTTTGGATCTGTACTGGGTGTTTTCTCCTGTCATTGTTAATTAATTAGAGGGCTGGCAAAGGGCCAGTCATGCTCATTTGCCCTGCGACCTTCCAGACGGACATCATTTAGAGCCAGATACCCTTCTACCCTCTATTCATTTATGTCTTGAAATTCAACCATACTTCTGCTGCTGCACACAGTCACATAGGTCAAAGGTTATGGACCATACAGTAGGTTAAGCTTGCCATCTTTCAGCGAGTTATGTTCAGACAGAGGACAGGCAGAAAGGAGGCTGTGGTAGAGTGAATGCTGGAATGGACTATGTGACAGCGTGCAAAGCGCCATAAGGTCAAGTGTTGCTGGCTACCCTGTCCTTGTGTCGACATCTTAAATAATGGCTGTTTTTTTATGCTGTCATGTTTGTTCTTATTGATGATATTTCAACAACCTGCTCTCAGAATGATGAATATGTAATTTAGTATTCAGCATTTCTGTTGACAAGCTGATAGATCAGTCGCATGTCCATCAATCAGTGACCACCAGCATCATAATGAGGTCAACAAGTGCGGACAACAGATCAGCAGCCTACTATTCTTTAGGAATGGGACTGGGGTGAATATTGAGGCCCCCCGAGCTTCACACAGCATTGGTTTGAATAAATTCACACTCTGTTGATATATGACGTATGAAACATGTACGCATGTAAACTAATCAAAGTCCATATTCCAAATGAAGCTCACAAATAAATCATCTTCGGTGTCTGAAGTAACCAGGAACTTCAGCATATTGGTTTCAGAGACATTGGAGATATTGTGCTCAAGGCAGTTGTCAAAATATTGGGCTACATTTATGTAGGCTGTATTGACATTTTGCCAAAGCTATGTCAATTCAAACCTTATCTTCTCTTAAGGTCGCAATGTGTATAACACAAGACGTAGAACAGTAATTTTTATTCTGTGTATGAAAATGTAAGCCTATGAACATCTCAACTCTGTACTCTGTGTGGAGAGCGGGAACAAGAATTAAAAAAATCAGTTTCAGATTAAGTTCAATGTTGTTTTTTTGTAGCCTCAGGGATTATGCTAACATTTTGACAATCTAACTCACTCAAGGTCGTAATCTCGATCAGGTCAAGAAATTAAGTAAGATTTTACTCGATATTTGTGTTCTCAAACTTTCCAAAAAACAGAGAAATAGAAATGAGGTTTCATTTCAGAATGAGTGTGGCATTTTCTTCTCAAATCAAAATCCAAGTTGTCTAGAAGTTGTCTGTTTTTCCCTTTAATGTTACAATTTTATATTCCAATTCATCCTACAATATAATCAGCTTGAAATATGTGATTTTTTTTAGATTAGTCTGTAAAGGCTAGACTGCATACATTTAGAGTTAATGGTAATGGGTCTGAAGGAATGCTTGCCATTTCCATAAAAGAAATGAATGAGCCCTGGGATTTTACTGTTCTACCTCTCAAAATTTCATGTTAGTAGGGCCCAGTAATCGTGACCTTGGCTATCTCTGCCTTTTCATGGCCAACCCAGGCACGGCCTATACAAATGATCAAGAGATGAGGACAGACTGTCTAATATAGAGTCACACTCTTTATCTTCCACTCATCTGTCTCTGACTGTTTCTCCTCCACCTCACTGGCAAGGCAAAACACGGCCTGTGGTTCTCTATTCCCAGGACAAGGGCCCTCACTGACCCCCCAGCAGTAATTTTAGACTTCCATCTAGGCTGAGCCTGTGCCAGAGAGCCAGCCCCAGCTAATTCAAGGTCATCCTAGTTTTTATTATTTTATTTTGGAGAATAGAAGCCAACCAGTGCTCAGGCACTGTGCCATGTTGGAGACAACAGAAACCTGTAATAATTTTGCCAGGATCTGTAGGAAGCTGTTAGCCACATGTTCATATGTTTATTCTATCTTGTTTGAATATTTGGATATTGAGCCTGTTTTTGATGATCTTAATTAATAATAGCAAAAGTGTTACAAGCCTGCTTTGTATATGTGTAAATGTAAAATGACTTCAGAGTAGAAGGACAATCCTAACAGTGTTTTTCTAGCTCCTGGTGGCAAAAGGTGCCTCTGAGGGAGATGAGAGAGACATGCAAGGCACAAGAGATTTATTCCACTTGCACACTACTCTGTCTCTCATGTTAATGAACAAAATACTGGTCAGGCAACTGTTAAGAATTGAACAATGAAGTCACGACATGTCTAACCGCCTTGGCTTGTAACAGCAGTGTGATCATTCCCCCATAAAGACCCAGTTTTGAATGAACTACCACTCAAATATTCTAGGCCTTGTATGCTGTCACGTGTGACATGCACAGTAAATGCTGAAGAGATGTCAGATGCCTCTCATTGTCAGGCTGTATCAGAGAAGTTGAAGCATGTTCACAAAATGTGTTTGGACAGCTTTGGTGTTGCTAACCATTCCAGGGGACATCATCCCTCCACAAACAATTCGGTCAGAAGGGCCCTTTGTAAGGACGGACATCCACATAGAATCGCATCCATGGTTTAGAGCGACAGGTCACTCTTTAACACTAACACTTGCCACTGGCCAGTACAAAGCTGCTGGACTCAATCCAATGCAGCAAGCCACTCGTCACTTCACAATTGAAATGAAAATATCTGAATGTTAATATTGTACTCATAAAATGACAGACTGTATTTTATCTTTACCTATTTGTTTGTATACTGTAGCTAGACAGATAGATAGATAGATAGATAGATAGATAGATAGATAGATCGACAGACAGAGTAGGGTCACACTTCCATTTTCAGTGGAAATTAGGAAATAGAGCACACCTAAAACACTTGTCGTTCTCTTGCCGGATTGTACATAAGCTTGGCTCAATTTCTTTAAAAAATGTGGTGCTGTTTTTTCATTGAATGATCAATGCAGGCCCTGAGTACTTAATAAACTTCACTCACAACTTTTCAAAATTGATTTCCCCCCGCTCACTTCCACAAGATCACACCGATAGATAGGTGACACGTACACGTCTGACGCGTGATGGATGTTTTATATATAGAGACCAAATGAAAATCCCCCCTCTTCCACACACCTCCCCATCATGCACACGCATGCAGTACATACATACACACACACACAACTCTGATGCTCCTCCTATCATCTTCTATCAGAGAGACAAGATAACCTCAGAGCCAATGACAAACTTTGACAAATGGCTTGTCTCCAAGCACCTGCGAGAAGATGGAACTGACAGACTCCTTCACCTTTCCTCTTTCTCCAAGCCTTGGGCTGTGCCAAGCAGGCATAAGTGATGTACTGTAGGACATGGCTGGGTGTAAGTCATGCTCCTTCCGTTTCCTCCAGATTGTGAGGGTCTCCATCCATCATTGTCAGTCACCTCTCTCTCTCTCTCTCTCTCTCTCTTGCTCGCGCTCTGTCTGTCCTATGAGCCTTCTCTCTTCACTCATTCACTCAAAGGTCACTCTTCCATTCTCCATCTCCCATGTCTCCTCCTTCCACCACTGGAGCAGACTGTAGATATCTATAGCACTGTGCAGATGGCTGGTAATCTGGCCTGGGGTCTAAATGAATCCTAGCCAGGACCCTGACCACCGGCTACTCTCCCCTTCTGTCAGTCTATCTCCAGCACC
Source organism: Monocentris japonica (assembly GCA_900323365.1). Lineage (NCBI taxonomy): Eukaryota > Metazoa > Chordata > Actinopteri > Trachichthyiformes > Monocentridae > Monocentris > Monocentris japonica. The sequence goes on along the minus strand of OOFE01045386.1, from coordinate 15,359 downwards.
ATGGCCTGAAATGAGGCATCCATCTAAATTTCCAGACATTTGGCTTCGCTTGGCGAATATAGCTCAGGCATTCTGCTGGGAGAATACAAATCTATACAATTTGTAAACACACAGAGATGGATATACCGCACACACACACACACACACACACAAATAAACAAAACAGACATTATCCTGCCAGTACCATTTGCCATGACTCCTAACTCCAAGCTGCTCGTGTTCGTTTTCCTCTTTACTAAGGGTCCTCTTTATATAATAGCAGCGTTCATGCATCATTCATGCTTTGCCTTCTGTTTGCCTCTCTTGCTCATTATCTATTACAGCTGCTGTGTCTCTACCAACCAGAGTCTCTGTTAAACGTGGTCACCTGACAGCCTCCCATAGTCTCCACCCCCTTGTGCTCATCACCATGTGACACTACTGACCTTCACCAGCCGCCATTTCCATTAGTTTGACAAAGCTGGCATGTCACGGCAGTATTGTTGACAAGCAGATGTAGAATCACCACTGAATGGATCCCTCATAATGAAAATGCCTGAGAAAGTGAAAGTATATGTTGTTGGTGTGTGTTCTGGTGCATCTTCTGGTGTGTGTGTGTGTGCAGGCAGATGCATGGGTGTGATTTCTGGAAGGGAGATGGTGGTGGTTGGAGCTATGTCGTTCCCAATATGGATAAGAGAAAAGCTATGATTGCCCAAGGAAACGATAGCCCTCAATGATACCCCAACGATAAGACATTTTAATTTATATGTCTCTGTTGTGTGTGTGTGTTTGTGAGTGTGTGTGCACAGCTATGTGTTTTGATGAGACTGCATTATATACAATGTCTTACAGTTTGCTGCTGCTGCAAAACCACACCTTTAGTCCACGTCTGGAGTCATTTTCTATTCTATTGGTTTTCTTTAAACTTTCAGGTCACAAATCCAATTCAGAAGCTCTTAACAGCTCTAATGCGTTAATGCGTTAGCTGTGAGCTGTGCAGCAACTTTTGAGTAAAACAATAATTTAACTGTAAATATATTATTTGTAGTTTCATCCTCATAGTATCTTAGTCAGTGGAAGACAATATCAGTAAAAGGCTGAGCAAGACTACAAACAAGACTCAGAGCCTCACGACAAACAACGAGGTTGTACGATGGAGAGAGAGAGACAGATAGAGAGAGAGATCAAGTGTTTTTTTGACAGCTTTTGCTTTGAGTCCTCAGGGCAGTACGTTTTCAAGGTTCATATCTTCTGAGTTTCTCACAATATGTCTTTCTTTTTCAAGTTATCAGAAAAGCCTTCCTGATGATCAGTCCACTCACTGCAAAGGGCAAGGTCAGTCATGACTTCTATATCCCGTTGCCTGTCCTTCCTCCAAGCATACACTTGATCTTAATACAGAAAGACAGTGCAAACAGCTTCCTCATTTTAGCCAGGCTGTGCAAGCAAACCCATCCTTCCTCTACGTTTCTAAAAAGAATGGGACTTTGTCTCTTTTCTTTCACTCCTCTCTTTTTTGTGTGGAGTGTGCCCTCTGACCATAGCCTCTATAACACATTCCAAATCTACTCTCAAGTTTCTTGAAGGACAAGGCACACTTCTTGTTCTTTCACAATAGATATGCTTCTCAAAACAGCAGTCAGTGGAACAACTGTGACGTATGCCCTTTCTATGACAGAACCCTCATCCATCATAAGGACAAGCATCCCAAGTTTATTTCCACTTCACTTCTTAAATTTACGTGAGAAGACTGTACCTCTGAGAGAGTATTCACCCTCTGATAAACCTTTACAAAATCTATGTGGTTTTTATTTTCTCAAATTTATAGCCAATAGCTCTCAGCCAGTGACTCATTTTATTGAAACAGTGCTGCTTGATAGACAGCACTGACCACAACAGTGCCTAAACATTTTGTGTTTTGACAACCATTGGTCTTCATGGTGGATCACTTCATCTTGATATGCCCATTTTACTTTTATTTAATATCATTTATTAAACCTTTCATTACAAGGGTAAGGTTCATTAAAGCCATATCTCATTGATCTATGTCAATGATGACTACTCAAATCAGATCAAAGTTACAATCCACTGGACACTCAGGGACTTGTACTGCAGAACATTACATAGAGAATGGCGCACCATCATCTTCATCATACTTGTTTTTATATGGTTTATAGCCTTGCAGTGACTGTGTTTACTTATTCAGAGTGTGTAGTGCTGATAAATGACAACAGCCAGGCTGAAAATGGTGATGAGGTATTGTTCATGGTGTAATGCAGAGCCAGGTATCAGCAAATGCAAGGGACCTGTCATTATCTAAAACACCACATTTCCCCTGAGGTACTCTGAAAGATACAGCGCACTTGCAGACATGGATTCTCTCTCTCTCTCTCTCTCACACAAACTCTCTTACATCACACACAATTATTCATTTTGCAGAAATAGTGATGCATTATCTGTTATGAATGTACAGCGTATTTCACATGTCTCAAGGGACCTTGTTTGTTATATGTGTACATTGTTAGAGGTATATGCTCATAAGACTATTAAAATCAAAAGTTGTGTGTGTGCATGCAGTGTATATGCGGTGTGAGGGTGTGTCATGACATGCCATACATGACTGCTATAGGGGATATTTTTCTCAGGCTGCCACCATCATTTCAACAGTAAGGTAAATAAAGTACCTCATTCATCAATGATTTACTGAATGGAGTTTTGGCTATGATATGGACACTGGCCTTGACATGACAGTAAAAAATAGCCCCCATTGAGAATGTTTTAAAAAAATATATCTGACATGTCACATTAGGTGGACTGTGGACTGCACACGGACCAGCTATTTTCTGTGTTGGCTGTAATATTGTTCTATTTAGGATGCTGTTTTTCTTTTTCTCCTGTATCCTCTTCCCCTCGCTCCCTCTCTGATCCATATCACTGCTCCCCAGAGAACGAAGAAAGGTGACAAACAAACCTATTCATCATCAGTAGGTTCCCCTGGCTAAACTGTTATCCGAAGCTGAACTCTCTAAACTTTTCCCAGTGGCCTATTGTTTATGGCTGCATCCCTTAAATTTACACCCACCGTTTGTTTTATGAAGTGTCCATGGAGGGTAAGAAAGGTAGACAGAGGCCTGGTGTCAGCATATTTCCCTGTCCTGCATCTATACTGTGATGTATGGTTGAACTGTGCCACCATTTGGGCCCTTTTTTTTTACATGGTGCAATTGTTTTATACTACCTTGTTTTAGAAATACAGCATCATCATATTACTGAGCTCTCTGAGGAGACATTATTATAAATGATTGGAGGTTATTCACAGGGCCAAAAGGGAGGGAGTTGAGTGGGATGCTTTGGAGGGGGAAATGCAGGTGAGAGGAGAAAGGCAGGGGCCATACAGTATATTGGCACCGGAGGAAAACAGTGGCATTATGTGAACCTATGCCCATTATAATGAACTGAAGCTTCTGTGTAACAACTTTGATGAATGTTCTACTAACATTCAAGTCACAGGGAGACATCAGCATTAGCAGCCATAGTTGTTTACTGGAAAGCCATGTATTGATGTTGTAGAGCCTAAAATTCAGACAATAAACACAACATCTAACAACCAAGTAGATTGATCTCTTTACAATTTGTGCTCAAACAATACAAATCAGCACCAAAGCCACTGGCTCTGAATCCTTTTAATCAAAATCCAAATTGTCACTGTGACAAATTGAATTAATTCCAATTTTGCTCCCTGTGAGTGACAAGATTTTATTATCCTCAGAGGCAGGCCGTCTGCAAATTGTATTCTGACCTCATGTTCCCATGTGTCTCTGCAAAGCACCCCTTCAAACCTTAGCAGTGACAGAATGATTTAGGGAGGAAAAAAGAAGTGTCATATTACTACATAAAATAAAACTAAAGTCAATATCTCCACCAATGCAAAAAATCTCCTATATCAGTTGTTAAATATTCTGTATTTGCTGCATTGTATCAATTTTGAATAAAATATTTGCAACAGCTTATCATGGACACAAACATTACCAAATATATTTGTGCAACAAGTTATTATTGAGTCTTCACACTTTTATTATTTCTTAATAATTACTTACTTGGAAATTACTGGATGGTATCAATCAGTGTGCTGTGTAAACGTTGCAATTAAAGATGTCAGTTTAAAAACCACAAAGACAACTCCTTTGTCTGAGTTGAACTTTAAGCCAGAGGTTAGCTGGGGTCAAGGGAGTTGGAAACGTATCATGGATCCACATGGTCCTCACCTAACATATGTGCCCACGTCTTCTTTCCTTATCCTCCTATTCTCACTCCTTCAACCTCCTTTTAACTAGTGCCGGATCAATCAATTAAATTTTTAAATTTTTAAACACATGCAACCTTAACTTTTCTTTCTTTCTTTCTTTCTTTCAAGGAAATGGAGTACATGCCATTGGAGTATTTGCCCAGCCGAGCTCATCTCTATCCAGAGTGATCCACAATTATAAATCTGCCAGCTGCTTTTATCTGTATATAATGTCTCCCCTGATGCCTATCAGAGACTACAAGCATACAGCAGATCCGCAATACTTCAACATCAGTGTTACAAAGAATTTAGCATTTATTTATTTGACTTAAAAGGCATTCTACATAAAAGAAAGATAGCAATGTATTTAACCCTTATCCCAAAACTCTATGAAAGTTAATGTCATTTTAATTTAATTCCAAAATGTCACAACTTGCGTAAGTAACATTTTAGCTTGTCAAGACCCCCCCCCCCACACACACACACACACATTTGGTGCTGTGAGGCTGCTACTGTAGTGATGCTGAGCCTGACTTTGGAATAGTTGTTCTGCATACACAATTGCTTTACTGGACATGTACCTTGTGGCAAACTTTCCGCTGATCTAGTAGTATTGCAGACAGATGCAGGGGTTACTCTACTCAAACAGGGTCAACACCTCCCCTGTGGTACTTTAGTGTCCAGCTACCAACTGGCGACAGAGAGAGGAAAGCGATATAGTGGTCTGTGCTCTGATCAGCAGAACACATTGTAAGGAATCATCATCAAGATGGCTCCATTGCCATTACTGCATGCAAAGACACAGTGAATATCTAATGTACTTGGAGCTGTACTGACTACATATATTTAGAAGTACAACGTATTGCATACTATAGGAAGCGGCTGCAATCTGTCTACATGCCCCTTGTGTCCTGTGCATGTGTGTATGTTTGTGTCTGCATGATTGCATGTGTGTGTGTGCATGTGTGTGTGTGTAAGTGGGTGAGTGCCAGTTGGTGCTGTGGGACCCTGACCTTTTTCTGACAGGGTAGGAGAAAAACCATGTACTGTAGTCCCCAGCTGCTACGACATAACCACAGTGATGTCCAAAGGCCATCACAGGAGCTATTCAGCCTGTGGGAGTTAGGAGGGGGCAGGGTGAGAGGGGTCCAGATGTGTGAAAGCCCTAGAGCGGTGTGTCAACCATGGGCTTGGATGACATGACCTACCCCGAGGACAGGACACTAGTTTGGTACAGTATACTGCTGCACAGGGAGTGTGGGCGCACCGGTGTGTTTGTGTGTGCGTGTAGTAGAACAGTCATGTATGACACAAATCACATATAGAAACCTCATAACATAAGGGATTCCTCAAGCATGGATGTTTGGGTTGTCATTTGATAAACTGAGGTTTGAATTTTTCTGGATGTGCATGTACATATGTGAGACTCTACAGAATATAATTTGGTGTGCATGTAACACAGAGGTGTGGTTTCAAAACAAAAGTGAGGTCATGTGAGGTCATGTGAGTGAGTACCCATTCAACTATTTCCATTCGAGACTCTATTTTGAGTCTACTGTACCTCATGAACTACAGCATGCAGGATGCCATCAGAGAAGGAGATTGCTTTTTAAGTGCTATCAGTACAGAGTACACTGTTTAATCTGAGAAGATTTATGGAAGGCAATCACCTAAGTAAAAATTGTAGATGCCATTTATCAGGCAGAATGGAAATTACAGCCATAATTTTCACAACCGGACACAGATGAGACCTTATAACCACATAAACCCCCCTCCAGGTCCCTGGGCTCATTTTTAATGTTCCCTCTCTGTGTTAGTGTGACCTGGAGGACTGACTGGCTGACTAGCTATCGCACGTCCCCTTAGGTCTGCTCATTACCCAACCCTCCCTTCAGAGTGTCACAATGTGAGATGGACCGGTTTATGAACAGGAAGAAAGGCTGTGTAGGCTGCCGTAATTGAATCTGGAGAGGGATGATGCAGCCAACCATTTTTCTTCTTTTTTTAAACGACTGACAAATGCCCATCTTGGGGCATCCTCATAATGCCCCCCTGGTGTGCCCTCAGAAACGTTGAGAGTATTAAACGTGTGTGTGTGTTTGTCTGTGTATGTTGGGGATTGGGTTGACGGACTATATTTTTATGTATTTTTGAGGAGTGTAGCGGTGGTGGGGGGGGTCATGCCTCTCCCTCACCTCCTTGAAAGCCTTGGTGCCTTTGAACCATCCCCCTGATGAATAACCATGTCACACAAAAATGGATGTTTCAAGTAAAAGCACCCTGAAAATATAGTTTAGAACAGCACAGCGGATGAAATAGGCTATAAAATGGACCATCCATCATATTGTCTAACAAAAGTGACACAAAGAGACAGAGTAGGGTTTAAGGCACTTTTCATTAGGCTTCTGCAGCACTGGCTATCCAGATCACAAGACTAAATAATGACCTCTGCACCAAAACTCTTTTCCGAAGAATGGGCTAGAGAGACATACTGTACTCAATCCTCTTTCTCTCTCCCTCCCATTATCTATTTTCTCTCTGCCTGTTCTTTATATAAATCCCTGATCTCTGTCCAAAGACAGTAAATAATATAGATTGTTCATGGAAATGTAAACAAACAATGGAAACAGCATAGGCTGAGGAAGAGAATTTCCACGATAATTGTCCTGCCTTGAAATCTATTGAGATTGGTTGGTTGAGAAAATAAAATTATTTTAGGCGGCTGGCAATCTTCACACAAAAAAAATGATTGCAACATCTTAGTTGAGGAATGCATTGATTTGCATGTGTGCTGCTGATCTATAATTATTATAAAGTGACAGAATTACCCACCATATGCACAATATTCAGAATAAGCAGTGAAGGAATTGTAATTTTTAGGCTATCAAATAACTTATTCATTTTTAAGGTTCTTAGTTATGTTCACATAACATACTATTTGAACCAAAGTCCATGATTAAAACAACAGTTTTATAAAATTTTAATAAACGAGCATTTTATGTGGTGGACACGCCTTATGTGACCATTATGTTCTATCATCATGAAATGGATTATTATTAAATATCGCAATAGGAAATAGAAACACACAAAAAGGTTAGCTAATGGTTAAGTTTAGACAAGTTAACTACTTTGGTTAGGCAACAAAAACAACCTTGGTTAAGGTTATGGTTAGGGTTTATGGTTAGGGTTAGGAGGAAGCCCTCCTGCAGCCTCCATCTCTGTTGCTGGCTCCTCCACAAGGACCTCTTCAGGCTGAGGAGTGGCCCCGCCTTACTGCGGTGACCCACCTTCTCCCCCTCTCTGCACCATGTGCTGGGTGCTCCACAGGTGTCACGCCCATTCAAACTGAGGTTGCACATGTCCCCTAAAATATTTGGAACTCTGACTTTTTATTTTCTTATTCGCGTTGGTTCAGTGGTTGCGCTCTCTCAGGTGCTCATCACATGCTTGGTTTGTGCTGTGTGGGCATGGTTTTCACTCATTTCAAGACACCATGAGGGTTTCTCCAACTCCACCCTTACCGATACGTAGGCACACCTAGGCAGGCCAAATGGAGCGCACCAGATAAAGCTCTGCACCAGAGGACCATTTTCGCCAGTTAGCCATGCTTTTACCCAACCTCGGCATAGAAATGTAGTAAGTAACCCAAATACACCTAGCTTAAATATGCCGGCGGCCAGCCATATGTGTGTGTGTGTGTTCTATGGCAGAGGTTTTACTGTGAATACTGTTAAATATTTGTGCTTCAAATCATTCAGAAATCGTGCATTTAGCTGCTGGATTCAAAAGAAATTAACCCGACAGGGATTTTGTCCGTGGGGTCCACTCCACCGCTGAAAGAAATATTTCTAGGGGAAACACTGATTCTGGTGTGTGCCCCCTAAAAAAAATGGGTGCATGAGGCCCCTGATTCTCCACCATATGTGGCACCTCAGGGGAAAAACCAAGTCTTATCTGGGGGCAGCTTTCTCGCACGGATCGTGCTATAGGCAAGAATCCAATAAAACATTCACCTTTTATCATTAACTTAAATTACAACTTCACCAGAAATCAAAGTGGTCAGGAGAACCTCAAAAACACGAAAGAATATAGAATGAAAGAACCAACGGCAAACATATCCCTGAACACTGTTGTCAGTATACTCAATAAAAACTCTGTTTACTTCTTTATATGTAATTCAGTGACACCTATTTCCAGAGCGAGTTGCCAGAAACAGAAAAAAACAAAGCAAAACAACAATGGTGGTGGTGAAAGATGCACAAATGCAACAACGAGAGGAGTTGGCCGTGGCTTTGATGTATTTAAAAAGGGGAAAAAAAAGGATAAAACTGAAAGAGAACTGCTCCCAGTACAGTGAATGAACCAGAAAAGGAGGTTGAACTCTGTTCCCTTCCATGATGCAACGGCATTTGGACCAATCACCGACAAGGGGAGCTCTCAGAGCGAGAAAAAGACCAAAGGCACCAAAAACACAGAAGGAACCCATATCACTGCATCCTTTTGTTCTTTTCTTGTTCTGAACACGTCTTTTTCGTCAAAAAGTTCTACTTCTTTTTGAGTATACCGCCCACTTTAATCTTTCTGATGAAGCAATCAGCCCCCACCTGGCCAACTGGCTGTTGTCTTCTGGGGAATGTAGTCCTTTCCCACAGTTTTTCAGTGGCAGATACCCCACTGTGCTATAAAACACTTAAAATATTGCAGCATGCTGGGTGGCTTATGTGTCTGTGTATGTCTGAACCGAACGGCCAATGCGAACGAGTGAGTGAGATGGGGCGAGCCGTTCAGTTACAGAATCGAGTGCTGCTGAATCTAACGGGCATTGTTTAGAACGACTGAACAGTGAACGATGAACGAGAGATTCAACTTCCGTGTACACGGTTGGAAGAGCCATTCGTTCGCAAGCGAATCGACAGTGTACTGAAATGAACGGTGAATGAGAGACCTGACTTCCGCGTACCCTTATCAAAGAGCCTTTCATTCGCGAAAGCACCACCAGTACACTGAATCACTACACTGAACCAAAGCATTGAACGAGATCCGATACTGTGAATGTGAACAAAGCATGTCTGGCCAAAACAACAGTTTGGTCTAGTTTGTGAGCTGAATGGACCAATCCCAGAGACCATGACAAGACATTTTGTGGAATGTATGTAGTATTGACCTATTTGAAATAGAAAAGAAAGGTAGGATGTTCAACTAATCCCTCTTATTAGCAAATAATTCTATAAATATGATCATTGTTATTAACCTTTATGTTATTTGGTGTTTTATATGCTATTTGTCTTGTGTTTTTACATGGTTGTGGTATACGTGGTTCTTCCAAAAGCAAGGCACTGGAATTTTGTATGACATCATATGTACCTTATGCAGCTGGCCATGCGTATGTATAGTATGAACCATGGGTGCATAACCTATAGTATGTGCGACCATTGTTGTGAGAACACATTGCAATATGTCTGGCTTGTTACAAAACTGTTTCGTACGGGTCTTTCACATTAAAACTTATTTTGCTTTAGAGCCATTGTTAAACACAACAAAGGATGCTCGACACACTAACAAAAGTATATCAACTAAAGAAAACATTGTTTTTGGACATTGGAAAGAGAAAAAATAAAGCTATGTCTGAAATCTAGCTGACCTTGCTTTGAAAGAATTTTATTTGTAGAATGGTTTCATATGATTCATAGGATGTCAGTGAGATTTCTGAACCTACAGTCAGGAAAATTGTGATTATTACACGCAATATTTATTGTGATATTAACCCCATAAACTATTAAAACGTGTCATTTATTTTCTCCCAATGCAATGTCATAAAACTTTCATTTGTGTGAAACAAAGAAGTCGTAATTGTCAAAGACCAGTAGGATATTCTTCAGTCATTGATTTATGAAATAGAGTAGACTAATTACATACTGAATAAATGAACCTTGGCAGAGTGGAACATTTGCATTTGGCTATGAAAAGAGAAAAGAGACTGTGTATACGTGTGTGTGTGTGTGTGTGTGTGTGTGTGTGCCAGGGAATGAGTGAGAGAGAAAGAGACAGCAAGAGAGAATATGCAGGCTACTTCTTGCATCCTCTTTGTCTTACCCTGATTCATTTCAGATCCATTGTATTGTCAGTTTGATTTATGTGGCGCCACACTCACATCTCCCTACAATGTCAACCCTATGAAAAATATATGCAGCTGTTCATATAATGTGCGATGATATCAATGCTGTGATGAATGCCTTCAGCTCGATCTTCCTAAATAAGATGACTCCCATCCAACCCATAGCACTAGCCATTAGCAAGACACTCTGCATGACTGGAATGTTAACAGGATTAGCATTAGCATCTCATTCAGGTCTCCTACCTGTCTAGCATTAATGCTTTGATCTGCTCACAGAGAATAGATACTAGGCCTGTAACAAGGACTAACACGTCTTTGCTCCTTTTGGTACTAAGTAGAACAAGAAAGGAGGACAGGAGGAAATGCATATGGGTAGGATTATTTCCTGTATATGGAAACATAATCATGATGTGGATGAACGCGAAGGTAGAAAAAATGGTTCAGTGGTATGGGAGAATCGGAATTGTAGCACTTTTTTGTTTTTTCCTTATTTCAAAAAGCTAGAGTTAGCTAGAGTTGTCTTACTTTGTTGTGAACAACCTAGACATGTCCTCTACCAGTAACAACAATTAATTTGTCTCATTAAGTAGCATAAGTAGCAGGTGTCATAATGGACTACAAAACACATAAATACTTAATATTTCTGGCATTTACTCATTAGTTCTTCAATTAAACATCTTAAGAAATGGTAACATTATTTTCAACATGATTTATAACTTTGAACGTCATGTATGTATAAAATTGAACATAGCATCTAACTCTTCTAATGGTAAAATCACTATTTATCCTTTTACACGGCTCATCCAAACTGATTAAAATGTTTAAACCTACCATTTTATTGTCACGCTTTGATTATAATGTATTGTTTACCATGTATTGTTAATTGTTTACCATTCACATGGGCTCCAGCTCCAAATCACGTCTGCTTTCCTCCCCTTAAATTAATTCACAGGTGGTAAAGGTTGTGTAATTGACCAACGAAGCTTCACTTATGGTACATTTTAAAAATTATTTGATTAACCTAATGACAAATACAGGTTTTAAAAATTGTTAAATTGTGCAACCATGGCTGCACTTGGCTTCTATAATATAGAATACTATCCCCTTTTTTATGGCTAAATATATATTCTTTTTTTTGCACTACTTATGCCTTTGTACCACATATTTTATATACATATATTACATATATTATGCAACCTGTTTATACTGTCATTATTGTTCATCCTGTACATATGGCATATTCATATTTATATCCAGCCCTTAGTGTTTATTTCATTTTTATCTACCACTATACATATGCACATACTCTGCACTTTACTGCTATTTGCACTTCTGGTTAGATGCCAAACTGCATTTCGTTGTTTCAGTATTTGTACTGAAATCTAATCTAATCTAATACTGCACCTAACTGTGAACCACAATGCATTGTGGGGCAAATGTTTGAACCACACATCAGCAGTATCAGAATACAGTGTGGTACTGTAGATGAACTGTCCACCTCAGCAAGATGCAAGCTGAACAATCCACTCAAGCAGAAGAGACTCCTGGATTTGGACGTTTTTCATCCTGCTTATTAAATGGTGAGTTTTGATTTTTTTGATATGTAAAACTATTTTGGCTTATTATTAGGTACTTTTTTGGTCATTGCATCGTTTGAATCAGTAATGCTAACATAGTGGTAGCAACATTCAGCAGCTAAGTTAGCTAGATGGTCGTAGATTATGTGAGAATACTGGACTGTAGTGTAAACAGCATTTTTGTTATTTTCTGATTAGACTGACTTCTGAATAGCTTGTATATTCACGTAAATACTAACATTAATTTAATTTACAATGTCATGATCACAATGTGTTTTGAAAGTGGTGAAGCTGAGAGGAGACTGTTGGTCAAACTGCTGGCCATCATGGACAATGTCTGTCACCAACTTCATGACACTCTGTCCAGGCAGAGGAGGACGTTCAGCAGCAGACTCATCCTGCCTCGGTGTACCACAGAGCGACATTGGAGGTCCTTCTTGCCCACCGCCATCAGACTATACAACTCAAGGTACTTTATGTGTCCGCCTCTCTAACAGACATTATTTAACTGTTTTTCAGGTGCTTCAACTGAGGCAGAGGAACAAATTCCAGCTGTGAGAAGGTCGTCCCCATGTAGTCTATTGGGCTGAGACAACAAACAAAACAAACAACAAATCCTGAATAAAAGTTGTTCACAAATGAAACTATTGTGTATTAGTACACCACAGACGTAAATCAACTGTTAATATATAATTAAAGTGGTGACTAATAGCCTCTGGTACCCTAAATTTATCCATACAATTTGATTCAAATATATTGACTTAAGGCCCACCCAACAAAGTGGTGTGGGAGATATTAATTTACCTTGAAGTATTAGTGTAAGCATAACTAAGATGGGAAACATATATTTCTTTTACTAGAAGTCATATACTCATGTGCATTCATTTTATTAAAGACATATTTTTTTTGTTACCATAGCCAACTCCAGTAAACAATGATGTCGAGAACGGAAGGTCTCTCTTCCCCATTGCATACATGCTGTGCCAATAGCTGAAGTGCGTAGACACCATTGATTCCGGTGGACCAAGAAATTCTGGGACATCACCAGGTGACAGGAAAACAATGGTGTATAGCAGGGGTGGGAAATCATGTGCCTTGGAGGGCCGAGAGTCTGCAGGTTTTCATTCCAATCAAAGAATACAGCAGGTGATTTCATTGATTATCACACCTACAACCAGAGAGGAAGGACTAATCAGTGAAATCACCTGCTGTAGTCTATGGAAGCCCATAGAGAACTTGGTCATAGAACACCCATACCAGAATGTGAAAATGAAAATACAAATTGGATTATTGCATTTTCATTTTCATTTTTACTCAAATAACACACACATATGTGGAAAATGGTAACGCTATTATGGAATTACATTTTCATTTTCAAGTTTACATTATCATTTTAATAAAGTCCCCAATGGGCTTCCATAGTAGTCTTTGGTTGGAACGAAAACCTGCAGACTCTCAGCCCTCCATGGCACATGATTGCCCACCCCTGGTGTATAGGAAAGGGAGTAAAAGTGGAGGAGGGGAGCAGTAGGGGGAGTTTAGAATTAGCTCCACCAAAGGAGGGGTTAGTGAATTGTATAAATGTGAAGGCTTTATGATTCAGCATCAGTTGCTCCATGGACCAGCTCGGTTTATTTGTACTTCGTTGAATTTCTACAATAAACCTACATCATATTGAACTCTACTGAAGTTGTCTGAATTATTCAATTGAGGATTAGATGATCTAGTGAACAGTGTGGTGGGGAACCTGAGGACACCTGGCCCAGCAGAAGGTATTCACCCACAGTGGTCCATCATAACGGTCCAAAAGCATATATTAAACATAAAGGGTCCGTATTTATGAATTCTTCTCCTAGAGAAGGAGTTAAATATTAAATGTTAATGTTAATGATGCATGAAGCTTAGAGCAGATGTTTTTTTAGAGGAGACTTTTTTTCTCTGTGGTTGGTTTTTGGCAAGTCTTGTTTGAAGGTGTTGCGTTTTACATATATCTGTGTAAGTTGGCTGAATGCACTTTCATTGCTACACACACACACACACAACACGGAATGAGATCTGACCAGTTATGTTTTCCAACTGTATTGGAATGTGTACCAGTATTACAAGGCTTTGCTGATACTGTTTTGACAGATTAGATATGTGTTTTCTGTGCTTGTTCATGACATTAGCTCTTAAAGGTGCAATAAGCGACTTTTGTTTTTACTTTTATTTGACATTGACAATAAATTTAAAAACCATATGCTATCTGAGGATACAGCTGAGATGACATGGTGTCACTCTCATCTCCTCTGTGTTTTCAGTGTTTTCTGAACTTTGTTGTCAAAAGCCGGGCTGTGCCTTAGCTCCGCCCAGCTCCCTGGGCACCCCAGAACTTTGTAAAGGGACTGAAAACAAACAGTTATTTTCATATTTTTTTCAGATCCCCAATTCTACCTTGCTGATAATGTATTTTATCGTTTGTGTGTAGTCTCAGTAAATATAGTGTATATGTTACGGTAAATGTGGGAAAATGGTAAATGTGAACATTTCCCAGCAGGGCGGTAAATGTGGACATTTCCCAAGGTAAATCTGATAAATGCTTACATTTCCCAGTTAATGTGAGTGGAAAATGCTATCACAAATAGTGCAAGGCTCTCTCTTCTTCCAGGTCCTGCTGGTTGCATTTCTGTAACATGTTGCGCATTGTGCCACTGTCCAACGCCATAGTTCTGCACAAACCAGAGCCCGTCTGCCTGCCTGGATGTGCGTTTGTCTCTTTGCCGCGTCATTAGAATATCCTGGATGCTAGCCCACTCAACAGAGCCCTGGGACTGAGAATGGCGTGGCTTGCCATGTAGAAGCTATTTTATTATCTTGTTGGCAAATTCCTTCCCATTGTCACACTGGAAAATGAAGGGTGCCCCTTTGCCACTGAAGATATGAAGCAGATAGTAAGACACTTCTTCCTCAGTTTTGGGTTTCAGAGGACGTAGACAGACAAACTTAGTGAGGTGATCCTGTTAGGGGATGAGCTTAGATAGGACCCAATAGCAGGACACGGACAACGGCTGGAAACGGTTAGTGAAGTTTATTTAGGGGAAGATGTGGTGGAGCCGGAGGCAGGAACCGGGGTGGTGGCAGAGTGGAGTAGGCAGGGAGAGCAGAGTGACGACGGGGATGCAGGCAGGCAGGGAGCTGGGCGAGGCAGACGAGCGGAGGTGACTGGGAGAGTGAATCTGAACACAGGGAGACACGGGATTAGTAGAGAGCAGAGTAAACACGAGGAACATAAGTTTTAGCGTGGCTATGGACAGTAGCTACCATGTTGGTAAACTGACGATCTGGTGAAGACTGGAGTGCAGAGCCGGGGTATATATGCAGCAGAGTAGATGAGCTGATGAGAGGCAGGTGTGCAGGTGAG
>OOFE01045385.1:20545-33652 GCA_900323365.1 Monocentris japonica | reverse complement strand
TAGCCGCAAACCAGTCAGAGTGCCCATGCTGACCCCTGTCCACCGCTGAAAGAGCCTACAATGGGCATGTGAACGTCAGAACTGGACCATGGAGCAATAGAAGAAGGTGGCCTGGTCTGATGAATCATGTTTTCTTTTACACCATGTGGACGGCCGGGTGCGTGTGCTTCGTTTACCTGGGGAAGAGATGGCACCAGGAAGCACTATGGGAAGAAGGCAAGCCGGCGGAGACAGTGTGATACTCTGGGCGATGTTCTGCTGGGAAACCTTGGGTCCTGGCATTCATGTGGATGTTACTTTGACACGTACCACCTACCTAAACATTGTTGCAGACCAAGTACACCCCTTCATGGCAACGGTATTCCCTGATGGCAGTGGCCTCTTTCAGCAGGATAATGCGCCCTGCTACACTGCAAAAATTGTTCAGGAATGGTTTGAGGAACATGACAAAGAGTTCAAGGTGTTGACTTGGCCTCTAAATTCCCCAAATCTCAATCCCATCAAGCATCTGTAGGATGTGCTGGAAAAACAAGTCCGATCCATGGAGGTCCCACCTCGCAACTTGGTGCCAGATACCACAGGACACCTTCAGAGGTCTTGTGGAGTCCATGCCTCGACGGGTCAGAGCTGTTTTGGCAGCAAGAGGGGGACCTACACAATATTAGGCAGGTGGTTTAAATGTTATGGCTGATCGGTGTATAATACTTATGGTGATCAAAGGCAAAACATTAGGGAACATTACTGACAACCCTATTCATTAGGGAAGCAGTGATAAAACATTAAAGACCTTAAACCTTAATCTCCTTTAAACATTCATGTAGATCGAATACGCTGGGGGCTACGGCTGTGAGACTACATCTAAGCGTTGGAGAAGTCACTGAGTACAGTTGGATAGCTTTCCATCATGTGAAGGATCAGGCTTTAGGATTGATTGGGCCCATATGGCCTTGTCATCTGGAAACATAACTAGTTATGAGTTATGAGTGATCAGAAGATAGAGCGGCTGCTGCTGGCTCTCCTCATGCAAGGTACAGATACAAGGATACCACACGCACACACACAGACACACACACAGACAAACACACACACACACACACACAGACAAACACAGAAACATCCACGTATATAAATTATAGCATTGACTGGGGACTTGGAGAATTATCCCTCACAACCTGTTTTGTCCTGAGGTGTATTTGGATTGGATAGCTTTTACTGAGCTGGCCTGAGATTAAAGTTGACTGCAGTTGATGCATTTTCTAACATATGTAGTGCCTGGCATTTCAAATGGCATCTCAGAAAAAATCACCAAATACACTGCCTGAAGCAAAACTAAAATGATACATATGGTTAATTATTTGAATCATAAGTCGAATCACTTTAACAATCTTGGCTATTACAGTGATTCTTCATCAAGGAATAGTCAAAGCAGAGAAGGAGAGTACAGACAAATCAAATCACTCAACGTCACCAACGTAGTGCTAGTATCATGCAAATAAGGCAATCGAAACCTTAGCCTCTGGCTAACACTCTCTATATCTATCTATATTTATCTTATACACACACACAAACACAGACACACATACATTACTTCCATTTCTCAAGTTTGAGCATGCATCTATGGGTTCAACATGCAGTGTGTGACATGCTGTATGCATGTAGAAACCATACAAGGACGGTGCGAGGAGGTCACCCTGATTAATGGCTACATATGCCTGGAGAAGCAGAGGGGAGCAGTGAGGAGTGTGGGTCATCTTTCTCACAATCTTATGTAAAGAGACCTTAAATTGAGTAAAAGAATGCTTACAAATTTTCAGAAAGCAGCAGCATGTATGTGCAATACGTATGTGTGTGTATTAGTGCGTGTGTGTAAATGTGCACGTTCATATGTGGTCATATGAGTAAATGTAACTCCAAAAATGGTATAAGAGGAGCATTTAGCATCCTCTCCATTCTCTAAACAGTGTCAAAGCAATTTGCAACAGCCGTGAAGGAGTGGAATAGTTCTAAGTGTTGGCTCATCATGGCTCCTCCACCAGTATGCATGCTACATGGACATATGTGTAAGTATACAAGCAAGGCTAAAGATGAAAGGAGAGGGAGGTGGAGAAAGAGAGGAGAAGCAGGTGGAGGTGCACAGCACAGAATTGAGTCTGTAGTAGTAAACCTCCTGTGCTACGTAACATCCATTCTGGAAAACATCCAGATATACAAAATGATGTCATTTGACAAATGACAGACACTTTTTAAGTGTGACTCATTCTCCCCATGAAATGAGACCATTAAAGAAGACTATATGACATGGACCATAAAATCAGAATATATGATGGAGTAATGAAACATAAGAAAATTATTCCCACAGAAGCAGTATGTTCCTAAAAGTACCAACAGGAGCTGCTCAGAATTCAGTACAAACAGTTAAATGTGGAACATAAATCAGTTTAAATGTAAACCAAGACCATTACACCCAAATAAAAACATCATGAATATCTTTTCACCCGCTTGTAAAAAAGACAGCGTGGCTAAATTTGATTCAGTGGCCTGCAGGAAAGCTTGTGAACCATGTGCTTGTTTACTCTCTTAGCAAGGCTTCCCTGACAGTGAGGGGTCTTTCATTGACTGACGTTTATCCTCCTGCTTACAAGTGGTTTTATATGCACAGCTCGCTGCCTCCCCTCATAACTGTCTGGCCGGGTGGCGGGCGATGGAGGGACAATAAAGCAGGATGAATATGAAAGCCCTCCTCCCACTTGGTTGGCCCCTGGGCCCCAAGTTGGACTTGATGGACGATTATTGCGTTCTTTTTTCCCTCTGCAATTGGCGGGCAGACGGATTAATGCATTAACTAGCGGCTGCCAGAAGGATGAGAAGAGGGATGAGGACAGTGGCTGAGACATTCGTCTCGGAGGGACATGAATCATAACCTTTTCATCTTCTCGGATCAGTTTTTAAACATGCGGTTTCTTCCCACACAACCAGCATGTGGGCAAAGTGAAGTAGCACCCTGACTGATATCAGATCCCGCTATTAGACGGGGTCTGGCTGAAGTGCAGTCAAAGCAACAAATTATGGAATTAGTACACAGACAACCAAGGGAATGATCAACAATGTGGATCCAAAACACATATGTGTGCACAAACACACACACAGACACACACACACACACACACACACACACACACACACAGGCACATGCACACACACGAAACCACACGGCTCAAGCACAATCCAATCCAATCCGTTCATCGCTTAAAACCTGATGGAATGTGAGATTCCCTCAAGTTGGAGCACACAGGAAAGGGCATCGGATAAAGACCCAATCTTACCGCAATCTAATCCCTGGTATGGGCAGGTGGGCTGGGTTGCTAGCCCATCAAACTCTGTCAGGTCTCTGAGAAGATAGGATGGTGTCAGCCGGTAAGGGTATGATGGAAATACCAATGAATAGAGTCAAGCAGCGTCTAAACTCTTACAATTAATGTCTCCACTATGGCTGGGCCTGTTTGTGTGACAGGGGTTTTAGACAAAAGAGAGACAGAGCAACAGAGAGGGAGAAGGAGAGAGATCCAGCAATCACAGAATGAGGGAATCAGCACCATTAAAGGCTCTAATTTGGCAAACTCCAGTTTAATGAGACTGAGTGAGGGTCAGCAAATGCCTCCTTTCAATTCCCTCCCTGGGCCCTGGCAGTAAATACTGGCTGTTGACTTGATGGAAAGTGCGCAACAAACCACTGCCAGTGGTCAAAGGGCAGATAACCATGTAGTCTATATTTTCTGTAAACTTTTTTTTTAATTAAAACACCTGCTTTTCATTTTAGCATTATAATTGAGCATCTTGTAGATTTCTTCCCTCAAAAGCTGCATTGTTTAATGAGCTATGAATGACACATATTGTACAACAGGCAGCTGTCTATCAATATCTTCCCCAGGGGATACACATGAACACAATGTCTTGCTAATGGGAATTAGACTCGCTGAAGGAGGTAGAATTGAAAATGGTTTGCTGGAGGGCGAGGTATAGTCGATCCAATATTGTTGACAAAATAGGTTACAAGAAGACTCATTGCCTTTCCATGAGTAAAAAGCCATCTGGCAGATGATTCAGTGAATAGAGATGATCACCTTCTGTGTCAATTAGCAGACATAAGATGGATTTGACTCAGTTGAAAGTGAGAAAGCAGCTGAATGCAGCCAAATCATAGCTATAGAACAAAATCATTCCACAATATACAAAGGTATATACAATATCCAGGTAGGCATGTTGTTGTCCTGAGGAAACTTCTCCCCGCATTCCTCAGCGTTGCTCAGTAGGGGCAAACTTCTCCCTGCGCCCCGGATCTTATCACACTGCACGTTTATCTGTCCAGAATTCCTTGAAATATGTTTTGTTTGGTTTTCATATCTGTCTTCTCCTGCCCCCGCATCCCCATCTCCAGCCCATCTTGCTCACCCCGTCACTCTCTATCTCTCCTATTCCAACCTGACTTTCAATTTTCACTGGGCCGAGTTGCAGAGGGTGATAGTTTGAAAAAGAGAGGCTGCTGTGCCTCAGTGGAGCACAGCTCTCCCTCTATCTCTCCATCCTTTCATCCCTCCGCCACTCCATCCTTTCTTCCTCTTGACTGAACTCTGATAGAGGAGTCCACGGGTTATGGGCAGCGCTGAGAAAGGGCTTGGACAGAAGCAGGGGACTGAGCAGCCAAAGGAGGAATGGTGGTGGTGGCCAGGAGGCTAATAACCTCTCAGTCAGTGATCAGTAAGGATGTCTGTCTGCCTCTCCCAAAACCAATGGTGAAGCGACATTCAGAGCTACTGACAATTTGCCAGAGCCTGCTGTGCTTTCGTTGGACTGGATCAAATCAATGTTTCTCTAATATGAGTATACCAGTGCTTGCTTGTGTGCATGCCTGTTGAGAATCCCCAGATTTGGCACAACTATGACTGATTTTCTCAGAAAGAGAGTGAAAGAGACGGGAAAAACTAGATATGATAAGGTAGGTTAGAAAGGGATAGGAGAGAATATGGGCACAGCAAAGCAAACAGAGCAATTTGCCTGCTGTCTCTCCTCTATTCACTTAAAGTGGCAATAAAGCCCTAAACATCCTGTTGCCTCTTCCCCGGGCCCAGCATCTGATATCCTGACACACCATCAGGGGGAGAGGCTCACCCCAGCGGCATGCTAAACTGAGTGATGGAGCACCATTCAGACTGACTGATGGCCATAAACACACTGCAGCCTTGATAGCACGGCCCAATTATTAATTCACTGTAATCGTGAATGGAGAAGGAATCAGAGAAAGAGAGACAGAGAGAGAGGGAGAAAGAGAAAGAGAAGTCCAAAATTTCACAGCTCATACTTTTTCTTTCAACTGTACCGTTAGCGCTGTCTTAGAAGAACATCGCACTCCACAAGAGCCTCTTGGATGGCGACACGACGGCTAAACGACAGCGCTATTACCCAGACGATGAGAGAGATAGAGACACTTGTGTCCACAGCACAATACATTCCTCTGCCTATTACAGAGCAAAGAAGGGAGAGTGAGAAAGGGAGCGACGAAAAAGGGGTAGATGAGGAGAAAGTAATAAAGGAAAGTGAGCAGGGGGATATGAGAAGAGGAGCAAAGAGAAGTAGGAAAGTGAGAGAGGAGAAGAAGATGAGATGGGTATAGTGAATTATACAGAGAGGCAGGGGGAGAACAGAGAACAGGAGAGGGTGTAAATAGCAAATGGGACAGAGAAGATTTGAGAGAGAAGAGAAAACAAGGACACTAGTCTTATCTCTGCTCTTTTGTCTAACTTCAGAGAGAGGCATTGCAGTGATTTGAGTGGAGCAGATGACCCAAACCTTGAAGCCATCTAATCCAAAAGGCAAAGTGCCCCCTGCTCTCTGTGAAGGAGATAGTGAAACTTGAGTTAAACTGTTTATTGCCAAGCGTTTCCTTGTTACACTCAATCCCTTGTGGAAGGTGTTGTTACCTTGATGGATATTGCTGCGTTGGGTGTGATGGGGCGAACGCTTTAGCTCCCTCTCACATAAATCAAATTGACCCTATCAACTGACATTGACCAAGGCCAATCCTCTAAGGCCCACAAAACAAAATACTTTCACCCACGCTATACATTCTTCTAATACCAGATCCCATATCCAGATTCAGGGAATTCAAGTTGCTATTGTTGTTCCAAGCTATTATTAGAACCACAACCTTGTGCTGCAAGCCAGTATCATCCATCTAAATCATGAGCTTGCAACACCGCACATGCCTGTGAATGGAGGTTGCGTGTATCCAAAGCCATATGTCTCCTCTGATCTGTGCCGTGGTTGACACTAAATGCCGGCTCATTTTTTGGAACATCACACTCTTTAGGGTGTTAGGGCACAATGGAAGGGTACTAGAGTGAAGCCAGTGTGATGGAGCTGTTTGATACTCAACACCACAGAAGTTTGTCTTGGCTTGTCTACACTGTTGTCAACACCCCATGACACCTTGAGTGGTGTGTCACTGCTCCATTTACAATGGTAGCCACTGTAGTGAGCACCCCCATGCATCTATCCTGCATTAGCACTGAATGATAATGCAAAAAAAAATCTCTTGGGGGTGGGCTAACGGAGTAGCAGTGGTGCAGTAAATATTTGAAAAAAATGGCATATATACTGAGAGTGTATCTGTGGGGCATCCAGTTAATTCAATTTGCATTGCCTTAGAGCAGTAGTTCTATAGAGCCATAATATCTATCTACTATCTACTATTTTAAAATTAAAAAACAAAAATTAAACCGAATAAAGAACCAAGACTGTCTTGGTCAGCTTCTTTCTAAACTCACCATTTTGCACCAATGTCCAACAATCACGCAGGGAGAAAGCCATCATTTGAGGAGAAAGAGATAACAATTTCTCCGCCGACAGTAGCCTCAGTAGACCAGAATCTAATGCAGCAGTAAAGTTGCGTTTTAAGTAAGTTGCATGACTCTCACTTTTTCTGGAAAACCTCTGCTATTACTAATGCTCTCTTTACCTACATGTAGAAGCCATGCTGAAATGCTCTGGTAAGTTCAGGCACGTTCTCTGGGGGTTGTCAAAGTATATTCTGGGAAATGTAGGAAATCACTAACTTGAAGTGGAAGTGGATGAGACACGTGTGTACAACAAGTGGGTACAACAAAAATGTTAATCATACCGCTTCATCACAAAATAGCTCCTGGGATGCACTGAACATCACAGATTAATGATACATAACAGCGTAAGAGTATCTGAGGGTGGAATCTTTTTTAAAAAGTTAAATTAATTTTTATTTTGTGGTACCACATAGACCTGTTTTTGTTAAGAGTGTAGATATACAATATGGCTTCTTATCAAAGACCAAGAAAAGAATCAGGAATAATCCATGCTACAGTATACAAAAACATATAATATTAAATCATCACAAAGCTGAAGGATCCTGTCAAGGTGTCCTGGGGGCCAAACCGGAAAAGCTTGAAAGCCAGAGGATGAAGCAGGGCCCCAAATGCAGATAGCATGCTCCAGGGGAGGGACAGCCTCAGAGGACCTGGACAGACTGGAGGACCTCTGGTCCCTGAGTCCTGCTCAGACACACCGCCAGGATTTAAACCCATCCCCTCACACACACAGGCACTTATTCTCACACAAAAACACACTTAGATGAGCAGTCAAGCATACACACATACGTACATGCATGCAAGCATAGAGCGTGAACATGCGTACACACACACACATGCCCACGCATGCTCGTAAATAAAACACATGCACGCACGCACGCACATACATCATCCTTCTAGCCGGCCCCCTGGCCTCCTTCAGGTGACTGAGGTGGCGCTTCAACAAGCCGCTATAAAACGCTCATCAATCACAGAGGCTAATCTTAGGTTCTTGCTGACACTTTCATTGTGCTGGCCTTTCTATATGGCTGCCTCCACATAATGCCCTGCACTGCCTGCTTTGAAAGGCCAGCGGGCCCGTGGCTCCCAGCCATGAGAGCCATTCTCAAGTGGCACCCCTTTGAAGTGAAGCACCGACAGAGGTCCGGCTAATCTGGACATCTGGAGGCCTGGACGAGAACGGTGGATGAAAGGAAGCAAAGAACCGGCGTATAGGTGACCTCAGCTGGCTTTGTGGGGACAGAAAGGAACCATTTCTCTGGTTTGTGCACATGGAATGTAAAATCAAATGAAGGAGCCTCCAGTTTTCACAACCAAAACTGCTATCACATGATTAAAGCGCAAATGAAGTGATGATAAAATGAATACTGTTTTTTTTGCACAATAGGTGTATGTCTTTGCAATGTTAAAGCTATTATTGCAATTGCGTATAAAAATTGGTTCTATCGGATCAATAATAATTCAGCAAAATGTTCAATTGTCTCTTTAAAGGTCAAGCAGAAAACATGACTAAATGGCACAGAGCTCTTTGTGTCCCTCTTCAGTTCCACTAGCCAGAATCCAGACCTACAAATGGGGGTGAACTGGCCACAGCACACAGTGGGATCCTTAGAGGGAAAAAATAGCACATCACAAGAAAAGGTTTGTGCATATTTCCAGTCACAAGAAAACCCTCCGGCTGCCACTTCAATTTTTGTGTTTCTTCGATCCCCACCGATAATTTTTTGGTCCTGCAATCTTGTTCACAGCTCTTGGTAGAAAAGAACCCAAATAGCACTATTCAAATAAACACATCAATTTTGCGCGTGTTTACCCTTCATTCTACCATATCTATCTGTGACTCTCCACCCCAAATTTCATTTCATGTCGTGAGGAACACCTTGTTTCTTGGCCCGCTGTATAGATGAACAGCCTAGATAGCATCATTACTCTACACAATGTTCTCTATCTCCTCTCTTTCCCTCTGTTATATAGCATCATCCTGACCTGGATGCCACACTGTGGTTTATTGAAGCTGGCAGAGGGATATGTTTATGAAAACTGTTTATCTTGCTCTGAAAAATGTTGTGCGTACGTGTGTTTACCCATATATACAGCATGTGTACGTCAGTCACAACACAGATCTCTACACAGCATCTCAGGCAGTGATATGAAAAAGAAAGCGGCTTCAGGGCATGTCTGTACAGAGAGCTGCCACCCTGAGATACACGCTAGCGATAGCTCCCTGCGTTGCAACAAACTATAACCTTCAAAACCCGCAAAGTCTTCACAAACCATTTCATTGCCTACATTAACTTCTGAGGAGTAATATTTTAAAACATTGTGCAAATTACCAGCATGCACAATCAGGGTTAGGTGAGGCAAAATGGGTGCTTCAACACCAATTACTGGTGTCAGTTCATATAAGCCGACTAGTTGGACCGGATGTCTGACCTTGGATGGAGACCTTTGGATGTTCTTTCTTGGTGCACTCCGGTCGGGACAGGGGGTCTACTGACGACGGGACCAGGGCCGTAGGGAGCACAGGGTTCTGGGTAAAGACGGTGGGGAGGAGAAGGAGCAGGAGGAGGCCGGCCAGAAACAAGGGGGCGGAGTCCTGCGAGGATGCTGTCATGGTGATGACCTCTCCTCTAACTGCCAAGGTGGGCCTCTGGGATACAGCTGTGGAAGAGGAAGGACAGACAGACAGACAGGGCAAGTTCAGGACCTCATTGTAACCTGAGGGTTCTCAATACCTGGCTTCAAATAAAGAAGCTCTCCCTGAGTCACTTTAAAATGATTTCTACTTTCGAGCTCTTCTGCAATAAATTCCTGGGGGGTTCGGGTTCTGGCACAGTGTCCAGCAGAGAAGGTTAGGTTGATAGCAAGAGAAGGAGAGGGCAATACAAAGGGATATAATGCTGGAAAACAAGACACCATAACTGAGGTAAGGTGAAAGAGAAGATGAAGAGTTACCTGAGGATGGCTGGAGAGGTCAAGGAGAAAGGGGGGGTAAACAAAAGTAAAGAAAGAGAAGGAGAAAGAAAAGGAGATATGGTGAAATGGACACGGAGTGGAAAAACTGCACAGCAAACCGATACGCTTCAGCAATGAGCCATTTCCAAGAAGTACCTAACCCCTGACCCTAAGATAATTATTTAAAATGTGCAATTAAGCCTCGGGAGTTAATTTAATGGCTGATTAAAATTGGAAAATTGAATGCGATAGTGGATTGTTCAATGGAAGCAGAATGGTACACTTAAAATCTATGACTTTTAGAGATGAGCTTTGTTCTGGAAAAAATGTCTGCACTGCTATTTTCTTGGACCCCTATGGATTAAAAGACCTTTTTATTCCACATACCATAATGCATGATGCACATTAATACCTAAATATCCTGCGATTCTCAAGGGCCTAGGTACAGTAAATATGTAGGGCAAGCAGACAAAACTCTCACACACACATACAGTACATGTGCTTCCCGAGTAAAGGCTCTCCTCCAGTCAGTGAACAGATGAGTCTATGACGCTGAACTGAAACCAGCAGTTCATCATCTCCTGCCCTGCGCTCTTTACAATGTTAGCTTAGTGAGGTATAATATTTAAGTAGATTAAAAACTGAGAGCATCAACTTTCTGCAGCGCTTTGGCAGGGTTATGTCTCTCCGTAGAGTTTTTCTCCCTAATGCTTCGATCAATAACAAATTATTAGCTTGGTTGAGTTGCAAATCAACCATATTGCCCCACAATCAATTATCCCTCTCACTACAGATGGTAACTAATTAGGCAAATGCAAAGAGTGCCGATGTTTGTCATTACAATACAGTGGAGCCAACAGGCCCACAGCTACTGCCAACAAACATTCTGTTGATAATACAGGAAGCATTCAATGTACTCCGCAACAGACTTGACTCAGCTGAGCTGGATGGTGCTCAATTTTGATCACTGTTTGGCTGTTATTGCCAGAGCTGGAGAGTATTCTAGGGCCTGTATGAGCGGGGCGTGGCAACCTAAAGGTGTGTCTTTTCTACTGCGGTTAAAATTGCAAATTAGTGAGTGTGGCAAATGAGGGTGGGGTTGAGTATTGGTGGGGAGGCAGAGACTTACAGAGACTTCCATACTGTATATTCCCCTTAGTTTTGTCACAAGGTAGAATACACTGGGATCTGTGTATACTGCTGCATCAAGCAGGATAGCTGTTGTCTATAATTTAGTTTTGGTTTATTTCATATAAATTGTTCCTAAAAGGGGAATAAAATTGTTGCCGAATTCGCTGTTGTGCACCTTTCACCAGTGAAACCGTAACAGTAAGTCAAACACCCCAGTGTTTTTAAAATGTGATAGTAGAATGGCCATGAGAATACAGAAGTACTGATAAACACTAGCTCCAGGCTGTGCAAACAACTGAGACCGTATTCATTTTTTATTTCTATCAGACAGCAGGACTAGTGCTGGCAGGCCCTTAACTCACATTCAGTCACTGAATCCTAAAAGTTGAAGGCTGACTCTACAAATCCTCTTATTAGACTAAAAGCTGGACTGGAAAGCGAGCAGGGCTGAGATCAGGACAGATGATGCCCTGCATCACTGTAGTTCAGACTTTGAAGCTGGACTTGTTAGTTTGGCATAGACACAGAGAGAGGGAGCTGTGCTGCAGGATGAGGTGTGTGTGTGTGTGTGTGTGTGTGTGTGTGTGTAAAAGAGAGGGCCAGTGCAGATTGACAGATATGAGTTCATTAGTCTACAGACACACACAAAATTTCACACAAACACACACACAGCTCTGAAAACTGGTAAAATCCAGCCATGAACAGCTGGTCACACTCCCTGTTGGTTCACAGCGAGTGGACAGAACTGACACGCTACTGTGCCAACTCCTGTGTGTGTTTGTGTGTGTGTGTGTGTGTGTTCGTATTTGTATGTGAGTGTGTTTATAACGAGCGTGGCTCATCGAGGCCACTCCAAAGAGACCTCATAGAGCCCATCTGATTTCCCCTCATGCTGTGAGCCGGATTAGTGGCTCAGTTTGTCAACAGGAAACCAGGACGATCTATACCACTGGGTGTGCTGTCCCCATACACACACACACACACACACACACAGAGTGGATCTTTTGGAAGAGACTGAGCCTATATGTGCCCATCAGTCTCACCAGAGACATTGAGTCAATTACAGAAGGACTATATGCTGAGGATTTACAGGAAACTTTGGGGATTGGTTTAATAGATGCCCAGGCACGTCTCTAGCAAATAGCTTAGTGATCAGTGAGGAGGGAGATTTACTGCCCCACTATGGAAGTGGTGGTTAGCTGTTTGTACTCCGATAGTTTACAAAAGGCCACATGGACTTATTGAATTTGACCTAATGTTTAAAAGCTAGAGGCGGTGCACTGATCCTGGTACTGACCCTACTTAAGGTGCACTGACTTGATATCTCACTGGTGCAGCTTGTTGTAAACAACCCAAAGCACTACTGCACTGAGATCATCTTCTTTTTCCCAGTGGCTTATAATGAAAAGTAAGACTACCTTGGCACTAAGATCATTTTGGGAACCTCAGCCTAAATAGAGACAAGGTGAGCATCGCTCTCCAAAAAATCATTTCAGCTATCTATCCAGGTGGCAGCCGGTAAATCTGAACCTTTTCTGAGCACAAGCCCTCATTTCAGTTAAGTTCCTGCGAATGCCAAATTGTATCTATGGCAACAGAGTGACAAGTTGGTAGTCAAGCAGTGGGAAACAGGTTGAGTGTATATCAGCACAGACCTCAATGGTCTCCTAGGGGGACCGGGATGGAAGACTGCCCGCTGATGCAACACGGTGTATGGGTATTCTGGTCGGAGGGCTTCAAGCAAATGGATGTGACCAATATGAGTTATATATACTGTATATATACACATATATGTGTGTGTATATGTATATATATAACCCACCTGCATAAATAACATAGAAATAACAAGATTTATAGGGCAGTGGGGAGTAGCTGCTTTAGGTTGATGTAGAAACAGGCCGTAAAAAGTGACCGTTCCACAAAAGGTCAAAACGAAGTATTTCTCCTCTCTGAATTCCCTCCTTCATTTAACTGAAACTGTGGTCTCAGAAGCCATTTCAGCTTAACAGCCTCTCTCCAAATGTTGCCTTTCCCCTTCAGCTAAAGCAAAGGCTGGAGGAAAGAGGCCAGACCGGCGGCCAGAAACATTGGCTTTCAAACTGTGCCTCGCCAGACCCCATCACATTCC
>OOFE01045385.1:0-20525 GCA_900323365.1 Monocentris japonica | reverse complement strand
TAGCAGGGCCTCTTAGCAGGTGTGTCAGCCCTCCTCGTACCAGTTGTAAAGGGTTAGAGTGCATCATTTGCCCCCCGCCCCCCCCCGGACACTCCTTTTCCAAAAGTATCTCTTTTAACCCTCTCCTCCTCTCGCCACTACTTCTCCTACTTCTCCTGCCCTCTACTCTCCTTCCCTCTCCTCTAAACTTTTCTCATCTCTCTTCTCTGCCATTCTTGAGATGGTTATGAAGCAGGCATTTCCTTTCTTAGCCACTTGCCTCTACTTGCTACTTTTCAACCTAGCCTGGGGGGTAATAACCTTTAATTACAACTCAATACTGACGTCCTCAACCAAATCTCATCAGAATCAATTATGGCACTGATTAAATTGCTTCTAGCCTATCAGGAAGCAATTGCTGCCCGTATAAAAGAATGGCTATTCTACCCCATAGAAGAGGAACAGGACAAGGAAGAAGATGTACACGACCAGGTGGGAAATAATCAATTGTTGTTGTTGTTTTTAGACAAAATCTTGCAGAGAGCAGATCGAAAATCTAATTGGTAATTTCTGTAGTGGAGGTCTCGGAGGGGGGATCTTTTCCCTTCCGCCAACTCCTTTGATTTGTTAGAAGTGATTATATGTGATTGTTAAGCAAGATTTAAAATTAAGTCCCTCCAGAGCTGTAAGTGTATGAAAAATGTGTTGTTCCTACAGAGCCTTCTGCTATCCTCCCAATGCTCATCATTAGCTTTTATGGCACAGGAATGCCAATACCTTCTCGTTCAAAAGCTCACAGAAATTCTAACAAATACGCATGCAAACATGCGCACGCGCACAAGCACACACACAGCAACACAAAACTGATCTGCAACAGAAGGAAATAACACCTGTTTCCAGAAAGAAGCAAGATCAATGCCTCCAATTCCAAGTGTAAATCATGCAGGTTTTTACCGGAACAAAATGCAGCAAAGCTCATTTCACACTTGTTATTTTATCTCACCGTAATTACTGCTCACTTGAACAAGTCATAAAAATCACACACTCCTTTACAGCCTCCATTTATGTATATACAGTGTATGTATGTGTGTGTGTTTGCATATGCACCTCTGTCTAAGCTGTATGGATGTGTTTGTGCACCACAAATCAAACCAACCCTCCAACAGCATGATAAACGCTGACAAGCCCTCTTCAGACCCATCTTGCCACCATATTCCCATCCTATTCACCCGCTTTGGTTGTTATGGTCCAGCCGCGGCTACATTGACCATGTCTAATTCCACTCAATAGCTGAACCCCACCAATCTCTTTAATGCCTGCTCCGGGATGGCCCAGTGGAGCTGGGGCAGGGGGGTGGGCGACGGGGCCAAATGGGCCTCATAAGAGCCCCAAGGGAACAGGGATGAATACGTGGACAACACACTTGGGGGAAGAATGCGGGGTGTGGGGTGAAGATGGCTACAGGGTGAGATAGAACATCTTTTTTTTCTAAACAGTCGCTACGCTCATGCTTGAGAAGCTCAACTAGAGAAAGAGGTCTCCATTGGAATGTGCTGTGGTTGACCTCGGACAGAGAAAAGATAATTGGAGGGGGTAGCAGTGGGGTGAGGGAGATGCAACTGAGGGCAGCGCTGACTGACAGGGCCAATGACGTGGCGATGTTGACAGGCGCCGTCTGGATTGTGTCTGATATCAAATCAGAGGCCGTGGTGGAATCGAGGCATTTGAGTACCCGAGGCAAGGTGGAATCTGATACACTCATAACGCTGCTTAACTGTCAACCTACATGTGAAATGGGAGAGAAAGAGAGAGACAGAGGGAAAGAGGAAAAAGAGACAGAGGATACGTGCATGCCTTTAATATTGCATGTACATGTTTGTCGCTATGTATGTGTATTGCACCCTACGCATGTGTGCTTTTGCATGGATGCATCTGTGCGCAGCGGGGCTCTGAGACTTGCATTTTTTCACATGTAGAGACAATAACAATCAAAAAAACACTATGGTTTCATCAGGAATGGTTGGGGAGGAGATTGATTGAAGGACAATAGGCCGGGGCCAGAGAGACTCAGTCTCAGTAAATGGCAAATCAGACCGTATTGTTATTAGCTGGCTTGACTGACAGACCTTGCTGAGGGAGGGGATTCTCCAGTGTCTCTCTCTTTCTCTGTCTCATGCAGACACGCACACGCAAATACACACACACACACACACACACACACAGTCTAAGCCATTCACACACAATTACATGTGATCCACGTGTGAACAGACACAGATACACAGGCAAATACTCCCCCACCACACACACACACAGACACACACACACCCTGCCCATGCCAGCCTCCCACTTCAAACACAAACCTGTAACAGCCAGCCATTTTATACCTTTCTACATCCCCAGTCTGTAATAACATACTCTGTCTGGCCTTCAGAAACTCTATTATGATTTCACTTGGCACAGTCTCACACCTTCATTCG
This sequence comes from Monocentris japonica, assembly GCA_900323365.1. NCBI lineage: Eukaryota > Metazoa > Chordata > Actinopteri > Trachichthyiformes > Monocentridae > Monocentris > Monocentris japonica. The sequence continues at coordinate 18,069 of OOFE01045385.1, read as the reverse complement.
CACACACACACACCATAATGTGATATTATCGACTGCATTTCTCTCTGTCTACCTGATACTCTTTCATTGTGTGAATTGGGAGCCCTCGGGCCTGTATTGATTTGAACTCACCCAACTAGTTCAGAGAAGCTTAGAAAGTGTTCAATCAGGCCAGAGGCTCCACATTTGAGTGTTACTGTACAAGCTGAGCTCAGGTACATTATAGAAAATGGTCTGAAGTGGGCCTTGCAGGCAAACCATTCCCACAGTAGTTTTGAAGTGCGAGGCAAACCTCAAAGGTAAAGCATCAAACAATGTTGTGTCATTGCTGTGCTAATGTAATTTTATTAATGAAAAAATCCTTCCAATGAACCCTGATGTCCTACAACAAATACTGTGTGAATATGTGGTAATCACCTCAAGTCTCATATTTTAAGTTACTATGTGTAGCATTTAAACATCAATAAATCAGAACCACATGAATTTGTAAAGAAAACTCACCAAGAAGATTGGCAGCCTCAACCAGCCTACACTGAATTTTACATGTGTACCACCGGGTCAGATTTCAGGGGAAAGCTGCTTGATTGTTTCATGGACTAGTGGTTGTTTCACACTATGACGAGGGTGAATGTTTTCAACTGTTCAGAAATGCAGCTACTAGGAGCGCAATTATCACTTTCCTTCTCTGTAAAGACAGAATTCAAAATAATCTCAAAAATTCAGTTTTAAAGACAAAATTATGATAATGGGAATTCTTTACATAGACAATATTAAAATGTGTGTAATTTCTTTTTACTAAGATTGAACCCTCGATAAGTGAAAAGCTGATGTTTAAAGATGCTCTATTTTCCATTGACTGTAATTGTTTCCATGAGGGAAGCATTCAAAATGCTGTCAAAAATTCTTTTCAAATTTTTTGTGTTTAAATTGACTGGGACTGGGAGTGTGGGGAGAAAGAAGAAGAAGAAGAAAAAGAAGAAGACAGAAATCCAAGAGTAATGATTTCTTGCACGCTTCAATGCATTAAAAGATGAGTCAGTGAGTTATGGCTTTTATTGTAGTTTAGCAGAGCCAGGGTCAGAGGCGCAAGGTCAGCGGGACAGTACCCATTTGATGGGCTATTAGGGAACAAAAAGCCGAGACATGGGTAACCACCAAACAAAAGGTCTGTCCAACAGATCTTTGGCTCGACACAGCAACAAAGGAAGGGTGTCCAATCCTGAGTGGAGGTTGTTAATTGGAGAGCCAAAGGTCACAAAGAAGGGGTGGGTTTGAGGGGGTGGGCCATTATTCAGTTTTCTTTGGTTATGTTCTCTGCTCGGAATAGAAAATTGCTTAGATGTGAATGTGCTGCAAAAGTGGGAGTCATATGTTAATATTCAACAATGAAACAAGTCTTTTTGTTTGGCCTTTTCAGTACTTCAAATACTGTATCTATTGAAGGTCTAGGGCAGGAGTTCTGAGCTTTTTCATTTGGACATTGCCCAAACAGATACACATTAGACCACAGACCCCTATTTGATAATACTTTGTCAAGAAAATTTTTGTTGTTTGATATGACTTTATACAGAATTATATAACTGTCTTTACTGTAGGTTGTAAGTTAACAGGGGGGAAATTAAACTTAAAAAACAATAATGTGTACACACTCTGTCATTGTCCTATATTGCGAAAATATATATATTTTGTCGGAGACCCCCTGGAATCACCTCAAGGACCTCTGGTGGTCCCCGGACCCCACTTTGGGAACCACTGGTCTAGGGTGGTCTATACCTGACAGTTCTTTAAGTTCTTTTTAACAGGTTTCTGTGATGAGAAGCAGACGTAGCAGGGCAATGGTGGCTAGCGCTGATAAGACCTGATAACATAAGATAGTGGCATAAGACTATCTCTTCACTTCAAGCATTAAGGCCTTGGAACCATACAAACCATCCAAGGAATTCTAAACTAGTCCAAACATCAAAGTGTGTGGGGGTAGCCATACAGAAATCTACAAAAGTCTGGGGTTGGTTCATTTGAACGGACTAAGAGCCTTTCAGAGAATCTCTTGTTGCACAGATGACCTCCAGAGCTTGTCCTTTCCTGTGCCATGGAGTACTGCCATGTCCGTACATTATTTGCAGCTGACAATGAATCATCCTGCCATTCTGCATGCCATTCCTCTCTGCGAGGAGAGCAAAGCAGGCATTATGAACCAGGAATGCAGACAGCTCGCACCTATTAGCTCTTATCTCAAGGACGACACGACACGTTCTGTTATAATTAACTGGAGCGGACACCAAACAAAACACACAGAAGGCCGAGCCAGACACTGTAATTGATGAGCAAATTTATTACATCCGACTTCAAAGAGAGACGATGAACAAAGCCACTGAGATACATGATGTTGATGCTCGTAAACTTGAATGTGTGGTAGAGCGCTGCAGCACATATAACAAATAACATAAAAACACACAGAATTATTTTGCAGCTAACGTTATAAGGTAGAGTTGGAGTTTTGAAGGATATACTGTATGTGTGGTGGGATTGCCTATCCTTGCCCACCTGTGTGTGGTGAATGTGTGATTGTGTGTGTGTGTGTGCACGCCAGTGTGAGTGTGTATAGCAGGCACTACCCATTACTAGAGTGAGGAGGGGTCTGGGAGTGTTATTAACGGTAGTGATCCACAGCCCTGATCCCATCAGCTACAGCCAGGCTAGGGGACGGACAGGGGGGCAATGAGAAGAGCCCTCAGCCTGCCTTGAGACTGGTAGCTGGGGAGACCTGGCTGGATTCAATCCTACAAGCTGCTCTGGTCACTCACCCACAGTGGTAGGCAGGAATGCATGGACGGACACACATATCACAAGCACCCACAGTCACACTTACAAACATAAGCATACTCACTCACCTACTCACTGCTAATAACATTCATTACCTTCATCATCCCTCTGGACACTCAGTGCTAGTGTCAAGATCACAGTCACTGGCACTGCAAAGGAATAAATAGGGGAGTGCAGTCGTGTTTCCTCTTGTTGTCACGTATTTCATTTTCTATCTAATACATATATCTGATTTTGAAAAACGTCACACCCCTTCTAACACATTTCTTACTTAATCCATGAGCTCTGTGAGTTGTTTTTTTTTTATTTTAACATCTTTGGTGATATTTCGTCATCGCTGTGGTGTTGCTGCACTGCACTTCCCAGAGGTCACTTATCAATCAAACAGTATGTCCAGCACTGTGACGTCTTTTTCCTTGGATTTTCTGTTGATGAAGTTTCTCTAGGTGTCGCTCTGTTGTTTTGCCTGTTAGTCATGTCATGGAGGCTATCGCTGCTCATGCTGACAACCCAGTTCTTTTTCTGTTTGTTCCAAACAAACTGCGGTTACTGCTGCTGGAAGCATAAATGCTTCACTTCCTGTACGCCAGAGGATTTTTCAGAGTGCTCAGAAAAGCGAATGTAAAAGCTTTCATGAACTATATATAGGTTGAATCACTATTGTGTTACATCAGCGACATTTATTTATATGATAACGTCATGTATTATTATTGTAAGTTTGCATCTGTGCTCAGGATGCTGTAAAGAGTATAATACCTTCCCTGTCCTCTCTCTTCCTATTTCTGTGGCACCGGCAGAGATTGAAGTTCTAATAAACCCTTCTGCTCCTTGTCAGCTCCCTTCCACTCTTCTGATAGATCTGGACCACAGTTCTCCTCTCCTACCAAAACACACCCAAGCAGCTGTAATCAATGGGAAGTCAGCAAGCCTTGGAAGTCATTGAAATTTAATGCACCATGAAGTATACATTTTATGGCTAGGCTTTGGGATTTGTCTGACATTGTGTCTAATGCTTCGTTTCTTATAGTTTGGCTGAAAGTGAGAGAGCTCGATATGAATTCACTGCAGATATCATCGTGATAACTGAGGAGCCCTTTTCACACGTGTGTCTCATTATTATTTCCATTATGGATGGTCTCTAAGCATGGAGCCCCATTAGACAGTCAGCCCACTAGAGCAGAGCAGACCTCACGTTTAATTGACACCCCAGCACACACAGGAACGTGGGAGCCGGCATGATCTGAGTGCATTGCTGATCAACGCAAATGGCAGCTTTCTCTCACAGGAGCCAGAAATGCAAGAAAGAATGGAGCAAATGTCTGAATTAGTATTTCAACAGCAAGAATTAAAAATGGGTGAAGGGGAATAGTATAGAAAGGTAGGAGCTCTAAACACCACAAAGCCACAATTCAAACAACCCAAATTCCATTTCCTTTTTTAACCATGTATCTTGAACTTCAGTTGATCTAGTGGTCTATTATATTTTATTAGGAATGCCTTGATACTCTACTGGAATGACAATTCCTCTGGGTGACGCGTTTTCCAGGCCTCTCAGAATAATGGCACACTATTGGACTGTATGAAAGTGATCAATCGCAGGCAGCCTGATGACAATGCTGTGGGTAGCCTTTGGGGAGATCTTTGTGTCTGTGCTGTCTATGTTCTGCGAATGACACGGCTGGGACTGCGCTGAGGTCATGGCTTTGGCCATACAGACACAACAGACCACTTGTGTAGCTCCATACATGCTGTTGCTGCACGAGTAGTTTTCCTGTCTGAAGGAATATTGTGGTTAAGTACACTGAAGAAAAAGGCGTAAATCTGCCAGATACAGTTGTTTTCATGTGAAAACGGCAATTTAAATGGACATTGTGTGCCGAGAGAGGGAATTGCGCCTACTCTCCTGCTGGTCTGATCCCTGGGTAGCAGCACTTGAAAATTATAGCTGAAAAAACAGTCTACCGAAACAGCGGGGACTTAAGATAATGAAAGGCACCAATCACTCCAAACACTTGATGAGAAGGTCAGCAGAGGTTTATTAAATATTCCTCCAGTTAAACTTCTAACAGGAAGAGGTAGGTGTCCAAATATACACTATGTCAACACAATTCACAACCAGGCAGTGACACTGGAATCCAATACAAATCTTGTGTAAATCCAATTAAATAGAAGCCTGCTTTGTTCACTCTAGTGTTTCTCAAAGCTGTCTGTCTTCAGCGCTTATATGGGTTGCAGTCTCCTGACACTGAATAGCCATCGACAATGGAGACAGCAATGGACAGCTGATGCGGCGGTCATTGTTCATCACGCTATACTGCTCCCTTGAATCCACTTTAAACGTGGGCAGACAGACTTGGCTAGACAGGCTGCCCAGGTAGGAGGTATTCCATTAAAGACCAGCAATGCGCCTCCCCCGTTGATCACAGAGCATTGATCTGCCCTGAAGAAACAACTGATTTGGAACCCCGGTGGTGGATGAGAGAATAGGCGGGTGTGAAGGAGTGAGGGAGAGGCAGAAAGAGAGAGAGAGGTAGAAAGAGAGAGAGAGAGAGAGAGAGAGCTGCTGTTCCCACCAAATCCATCTTATTGGATTTTAACTGTGGGCATTCATCACTCTATACCATTGTGCTACTTGGGGATTGACCGCAAAGCTTTAATAAAAGTCTGCCTGCCAACTCCACACAGTCCGTCGGGAGAACCTTTGTGATTCCAAAATGAACAATTTTAGCAGAAGCATTACTTTTGTTGTTGATGGTTATATAACAATTAATCTATGAAACAATCGCTTTCAAGAGTCTCCAATTACACACTGATAAGAGGAAGAATATAATGAAACTATTAAACATTGAGTAGGTCTCAGCCAAAGGCTGTGTGTGTGTGTGTGCACGTGCCTGTCTGTCTGTCTGTCTGAGTGTGTGTGATTATGTGTGTGCCAGTGTGTGTTCTGGTCCCTGTGCTGTCTGGTCCCTGAGAAAAATCAATTACTGATGATGCAGCGGGCTGAGTGAAGCACCTCCATGCCTCTTAACAAGCCTCCTCAGACTCCTGGTGGTCTCTGCTCTACCGTCAGAATGGATGCAACAGGTCAGTGGTGTAGGCAGCACAACCTCGGGAAATCCAAACACTGTCACCTCCTCGTTAATTGGTCTGATCTGTGAAAGGATAGGCGGCCCAAACCTATTCCACAATTAAGATACAGAGGCTTACAGGCACAAACACACAACCACTGTCCCCAGTGCACACAAACATATACACACAGATTGGAGCAGGCAGAGCTGCTCTGGGGCCAAAGTACCACAGAACCACAGTTTTTAGTAATGTTAGACTGAAGCCAAGTGAAAAAGGCAAGGGGTAAGAGAGGAACTATTATTAAGCCTAGCTCGCTAAGCTGACCTTCTAAGATCATGAATGCCAAGGTCATGAATGAATGAAAAAGAAGTCATTGCCACTTATATTTTTATTTATATTTTGAGTTCCTTCTTTACCATTCAGGTTTGCCAGTAACTTGCACTCTAAAAATCTGTGGTTCTTAACATTTAACTCAACCAATAAGATTATTTCTGCCTCCTGAGCAGCTCTGCCTCTGAGAAAAGCTGCCATATACCCACTTGAGATGGCTTTGTGTATGGAGTATCTCAAGTATTCTGCTGGCACCTCTCTCCCTCTCCTCCTCCTCCATTCCTCTCTCTTAGATGCCAACTCCCTCCGTTCTTTTGAAGAGGGAGCAAAGTTCTGATCTTAGACTGACATCTTAGCGACACATCCATAGACAAACACACACGCACACACACACACCAAAAGAGGAAATGGTCAGACATATCCCCTCGTCTAAAAGTAACCACAAGCCATTTCTGATTAGCTTCTACCTTGGGGCTGTCAAACCCTGCTGTTTTCACAAAGAGTGAAAGCAGAGGAGGAAGAGGAAAAGGAAGTGTTGGGGAGAGGGATTTAAGATTGCAGGGTGTCCCATAAGCTGTCAGCAGAGAGCAATGCTTTTGAACTGTCATGAGGTCGAGAGAAAATGCACATTGTCTTCATGGTATTTTCCTGAAGCATTTAAACTTTGTGACAAGGTATAAATGGACAGACTAAGATCATTACCAAAAGATTGTTAACGTTAATTGATCATTAAGTTAGAATTTAAAAGATCATTAAATGTAAAGTATTTAAAGTCTTTTAAAACGGCTAAATGTTAAAATATAGACAATTAAATGCAGATGTACAAAAAGGCTGCGTCGGTTCATTTGTTCCATTTCATAAACTCCAGTATATCTCCCGAATGGAGACGGCGTGCAGCTCCCATACCATAATGTCTTTTTGAACACTGATTACAGTCCAGGGAGCGAGGGAGCATCCTGTCACAAACAAAAGACAGACGATCACGCCTGACACTATCTGCAACACTGTTTCTCGCAAAACACGCAACTATAATTAAATCCATTGTGATGTAATTAGAAAAAGCATCTTGTATCCCATTTTAATTGCTATGTGGTCTCACAACACAATTTCTCGTTACAGTCTTCTTGATGCGTGACCCAGGCGTTAAGCCAGGAAATTTGGTGATGAAATAAAAACAACAACTCTGATCATTGGCGGCATTGTTACCAGGCCCAACACACAACACGGCTCCAACGCCACATTTGTAATTCCAAAAGGGAGCCTTAGCTCTCAGTGAGCCTCTGAAGGGCCATGTTGTTTTGTAATTGTAGCATAATCACCCGCAGCAGAAAAAGAGATTTATTTTATTGTTTGATGAAATGCAACAACCAAATAATTTCTCAATCTTTGCTCATTTTCTCGTTAGTTCTGTAAATGGGCGGTTTCATCAAGCTGCGCAGTAAATTGGAGTCTGTAGTGCAGTGCACTGCAGATGAACATATCTGCACTGAGTGCAGATATGTGCAGGTGGCTTTGTAATGTATCAGACGGTAAGCTTCCATGATATCATCTGGGACATAACATGAAACAAAATCTTCAAAGATAACTGCCCCTGTCAGTTACCTGTAGATGGACAAAGTAAGATTTCCAAAGATCTAATTATGGGTCTAATCATGTACTAATCCACTCAGCCACTTTGGCGTGATACTTAAAATCCACGCTTTTCAAACAAGGGCCTTGTTTTTTTTTTTTCCTCTTTCTCATCTCGACATTCGCAGAGAGCAGAACTAATAAGACCTTTTCTGGCAAGCATGCTCCCTAACGTCAGTACTGGTGGACACAAAGGACCCAGAGATTGAAAATACAAAGGAATCTCCTCAACCCCAAACCTCAAAGTAATTAATTCTGTAAAGAAGCCAAATTGTACCAAAAGAGGAGGTCACGCTGTACAAGAACAAGGTCTGGGTGGAAGGGGAATGTGCCTTACATGTAATTCCATTTTGACATTTTGAGGTGACTGTACCACTTCAAAGGCGGCAACTAGATTAGAGAGCAATATGAATCCCAGACTGTCAAACGGTTGTGAAGCAAATACGTTTTGATTTGCTAATATTGCAAACCTTTGTCAGTCTCTTTCTATACAGAGCAGTGTACACATACACATGTTCAAACCTGGTGCACCAGCCTCATAACACAATTCATGATGTGACTAAACTATTTTGAGGTTATTTAAAACGCAGAGAACACATCTTCACAACTGCATCAACCATCATGCTGTTCCACATCACAGTCGCATCAAATGGCTGGTGGGAAAATAGACACACTAATCTGATTTGAACTCCCTCTTAATATGGCGTTTTGATAAAAAAATGGATTGAATCGTTTCATGGTGTGCATTGAAGAAGAGAAATTGATTCAGCATAACAATGGAACGCCCAATAGACCTTAACAAGCCCTGATGAAATTAATAAACAACATAAATATAGAATTCAAGCCCACACTACTGCAACCCACCCAATCTATGATGTGAAGAAGCCAGAATAAAACATTTCAACATCAGCAGGCAACCACGGAGAGAGAAGAGGAGAAGAGCCATTGTGGCTCAGAAAACCATTCTGAGCTCACACTTCTGCATCTGTCATCTCACACACTTCTATTTCAACCCTCCCACTTCACAGACCAGACACAGGCTTTATCAAAGAAAAACCATGATCAGAAACACATTATGGACACCCAAAATGCAGGACATTCATCTAGCCTGTTGTTAAGCCAGATGGGTGAGTTAGGATTGGCAGCCATCATTTTTCTATTGTTGTCTTTCAAGGTTCACGTGCATTAATATATTCCTTTCATCTAAGTTTTCTGCACAGGCACTTCAACTGAAAGTGTCTTATAAACACCTTTGTAATGGAAATAGAAAATGGGTTTTCCAGAGGGGCTAATCAAACCTATTGCTCTCCAAGTGTGAAAAGATGTGAAAGGGAACTGATTGATTATATTCTGGAGAGTAAAAAAAAATAATAATCTATGTACTTTTCTTTCAGTCAATGACCTGCTTCCTCCTTGATACAGGCATTGATTTTTTTTGACAGCTACCTCATTGGGTTTTATTTAAGCCAAATAAAAAGTCTTTGTTGTGAACTCTCTGTCTGTTCAACAAGAGAGAAACAGTGAGATAAAAAGAGAGAGAAAGAGAGAGAGGGAGAGAGAGAAAAGAGTGCACGGAATGAGAAAACAAAGATCAAGAATAAAAAGAGAAAAATGACAAATGAACAACAGAAATGTGTGAAACAAGAAAGAGAGAAAGTAGATGTGAGCAGGCCATTGGCTGAGGGCCTGGCGGGTTAGATTTGCCCCCACAAAGGAGGGTAGTGCACAGTCCAGGTCTATAATTAGAAAACACACAGTGCCACTAATCCTTACTGAATGATTAAACACAGGATTACAGCCAGGAACTGCCGAGCGCCCGGCCCTGGTGCTATGGACCGGTTTTCCCATAAACTCCCACAGACCAGGAACTATGTGACGGGCTTGAAGGTGGAGGTGAGTTGTGATCGGATTCAGGTTTGTGTAGCCAATAACACATTGAGAATCTCTGATTGTGTTAGGGTTCAAAGGTCAGTTACCTGAGCTGGGGTTAGAGTGTAAAGTTCATTAGGGACAACAAGCTGGCCTGATGTGTACGCTCTTCAAAACTAGTTATTGACTGTAATTCAACTCTGTAAGTGGCGACACATCATTACTCCATTAATTCAGAAGTGTTACATTCACATACCTGGATAGTTTCAGGCTGAGCAAAGGTAATAAAGGTTCCCCGATAGGGAAGAGAAGGCAATCATTATCCGAATCAGTCTCCATTTCACTGAGGCCAATCATCTCCCTCTCAGCTTCACAGACCTACAGACTGTTTAGAGACAAAACAATCTGCTTACCGTCAGAGATAAGGGGAGGGAAACGCTGTTTGTCATATTCCCAGATACACACACACACACACACACACACACACACACAGAGACCTCTCTATAGTCTATTGCAGAGCAATTAGGAGAACAGTGTCACAACCTTTCAGGGTGATGTTGCTTATATTTACAAATCAACAACAGTTTACACAGGAATAAACTATTTACATGCCATTTACACTCTGTCTCTCTCAGCCATGCTTTTAGCAAATAACCTTCACCGTCAGTAAGATGTATCACAAAAGACACAAAGTCCAAACCATGGCAATCAGCCAGTCTGATTGAGGACAGAAAAGTTTTAATAGATCCAGAGGTTGAGAAAGAGAGAGAGGGCCAGATTTATATGTTTTCATAGCCTCCTCTCATTCAGCTAGGAAGCAGCAGCCAGCTTCAGAGTGCGGGCTGCAGAAGACAGCTAATCATTAGCCAGTTAGCCCCCGTTATGTTATGGCCTGGGATCCAGGCCTGGTGATAAAGAACCAAAGGACTCTGGGCTCACAGTTTAATGATCCAAAGATCAGTGCAGGATTTACGGGCTCAGGGTTTCCACCATGGCCCCTGGACAAAAGCCTCCTCCTTTCTCCATCTACTTCAGCAGAGGGATTGAGTTCATAAAAGGAGGAAACAATGTTAGAGAGTAATGAAATCTCCCACAGGTCCTGGAAAGAAGGAGCTATCAATTGTTGAGGTAAAGCTTCCAGTTGATTAGATGATAAATGAAGACAATGTGCCAGAGAACAAACATTTCACACACTAGGAGTTTTACTGTGCCTTGAGCAACCTTCTTATTTATTTTTCTTTGAAAGGTTTAACATTATAGCTCAAGGTCCACTCTGAATTATGGGTGCTTGGTGAGAAGTTGATTTAAACGTTTTAGGCCCGAGTATGAACACTGATCTCTCTATATTGAGTCTGACCAACCTACTGGTGTTTAAAACGAAGACTCAACTTCTACTAAAGCTTGCAGGAGAGGTTATCTATAATTGAAAAAGACATTTAGATGTTGCAAGCTCTCTGCAATAGTTGAAATCCTTTCGAATGAACAAATGCAAGTACACCCCTCTCAAACGTTCTACAACTATTGAGAGCTCCACCTTTCAATGGTGGGAGGATAAAAGAGGCCTGGACTTGTCTTATCATTTTGAATGGCCTCTGAGCTATTGGAGCAGTGACCAGGTTAAACATTGTGTCCCCAATTCTATACCATCTTCCCTGAGCTGTGCACCTACTCATCACCCTACATGGATTCAACAGCATGTGTTTAGGTGTTTGAATGTGATCTTAAACCAAGGCTGTGTTTCCAAAGCTTGGTATGTGTAGTGGATGAATGTACAGGCAACAGAGTGTAGAATTACTACACAGTGCTACAGGTTGCAATGACTAGCGTGGAAACGACCTCCATCAGTCTCGCTATCAGATCCAGGCTTTCCAAGGCTGTTGTTGAAACTCAGCTGGATGAAGCAAGGCAATGACGTCTTCAGCTGGCATGTGTTTTGAAGTATGTCACATTGGCCTTGGCCAGGATGAATTTTACTCATCTTAGAAGACTCTCTCCATCACCATCCCCACCGTCACCATCCCCCCAGCGTGGTGTGAATGCCTCCTCTGTGAGCCTAGCCAAGGATCTGCCAGCGGCCCCTCTCTTTGTCTGCTGAATGGGCACGGCTCGGCCACGTTTTAAGGCACCCTAATGTACCATGGCTGGACCACAAAGGCAGCGTGGTAATTTGCCAGGGATAATGACGCTCCCTTAATTCGGCCCTAGGGGCCACAAACAGAAAGCTTTAAAGCGAATCCCCATCCAGGGATGAATCCCTTGTCCCCCCTTTTTTCTAGGTCTCTCTCCCCCTCTCTCACTAACCCCTTCTCTCTCTCTCATTCAGACTGAAAGGGGCTTGTTTTCTTCCGGCTTATTGTTATCCTGAACCAAATATCAGCAAACAACAGCGGGGCTAGAGGAGACAACATGCCAACCACTGCTGGAGACCCTGATCTCCTCCCAGAGGAGAGGATAGAACCAAGACAAACACAGAGGAGCCTCTTCAAAGCAGCCAGAAAAGGGCCTGCCGCAGCCCTACTCCAATGACACATATTAGGAGGAGACATTTAGGCCACAAATTGAATTGAGCAGAGTAAGTGAGAAAGAGGCGAGCGCTGAGCAAGGGGAATAGAACAACAGAATGTAAGCAAATGGCAGGGCCGGCCTGCGGGGATATTAAATACGGACACTGAGAACAGGGCAGGATTGGAACAGAATTGGCCTTGGCCTTTCACGATAAATTGGACTGTGCCTTTCCTAAGGGTTTGGGCCTTGGTGATAAGAGTTTGTTAGATGAGTTAAATGTTTGCTCACAGTCTCGCATTGTCTCAGCCAAAAATGCATCCGCTCTGGTTTATTTCCTACCATTATCAACTGATCAACCCTGCGGACTACTTTTTTATATGTGTAATAAAGCTGGTCCCCAATTCAATTTGGCAACTCTTACAATACATGCTTGTTACTTAACAGGTAACAACATAATATTCTCTGAAACTAACCATACTTAACACAATGTAATGTTACTAATTTCATGTACATTTCATCTCGGCAGGTACAGTTAAAGTAGGTAGAATTGGAGCTTGCAAAATGTGCCAATCTATTGATCTACAGAAACTGTGTAACTCTCATCCATTATGGTGGCGATAATGCCACAACGTAATTGTGCACTCGCATCACATCTGATCTGAGCAATGATTTCACCTCACAGGACAAACTAGGCATTCAGTGATTCACATTCAGAGTGCGCGTGCAAGAGAGAGGAAGAGAGATGGAGAGGGAAAACTCCTCCATGAGCAGCCTGTACAAAGCCCCCCCCCACACCCACACCCATTCCTCCTCCTCCTCTTCTCCTTGTCCTCCTCCTCTCCTCCACCTCCATTGCCACACTCACGCTGCTTTTCAAATTACTTCTCTCAGTCAGAATAAAGGACTCTCACATAAAAGCCTGCCTCACTTTTACTACAGGGGCCACAGAGATTTTGGGGGAGCGAAGCAGAAAGAGATGAGAGAAAGTGAGATAGGGCATATAGGGAGACAGAGCAACCAGAAGGAAGTTTGATGGACAATGGGCAAAACAAAGAAAAAGCAAGTCTTGTGTTTGACAGCATAATTGAGTTCACAAAAAATAAGGCATTTCGGAGAGTGTGCATTCAAAAGGTGAGGGGGGGGTAAGGTTATGAAACTAAATCACAGAAGTACATTGTGGAACAAATGAAAAGCAAAAATTCAACAGAAGACGCAGGAATAAAATGATGAAATACATGAAAGTGTCAGAGAAACGACGTGAAAAGTATCGCAGCAGGCAGCAAAGATGCAAAGGCATACTCACCAGTTAGGCATCACTGGCCCACCATCCTCTGGGTACAGGGATGGGGCGAGGAGGGACGTCTCTCCTTTTCAAAGTGGTTCTGGAAAAGGAGACAGAGAGGAGGGGGAGGGGTGAGTCTTTCACAAGTTGCTCACCTCCTTCCCAGAAGCAGTGTGGAGCGGCACAAAGAACTGCTTGCGTTCTCGTAAACAAACCGCCAACTTTTCAATGGAGCAAGGAAGGCGGAGCTGGAATGGCATTTAAACGAAGAGGAAAAGAGAAGAGGGAATTGCAAGATGCCCAACTAAATTTCATTACATTAACTAACTGAAGGCCTAACCACAGAACAACAAACCACAAAGTTCATTGCAGTTACAATGTCCCAAAGGGCACACATAAAATTCTAGCCCCATTTAACTGAATCAGTGTGTTTGCACCAGAAAACAGCCCAAATATATTCAACTGTAAATTATGAATACAGATGGAAATAAATGTCTGCCTCTGTGAGTTTAATCAAACATGGAAGCTAATATGCAAAAAGCACTTTGGGTTGCAAGCTTTTTGATCTCAACACCACAGAGCAAATTGGAACAAATAGCCCTGGATGGTTTCTAAGGCAACCTCCATGAGCGGTTCAGACTTCCCGTCCCTCCTGTGGCGTTGATTGCTGTGATATTTCTGCTGTTGCCTTCACTGCCACACAAAATGCTGAAAAATGAAAATAAAAGCTGATGGGATCAATTATTGCCCACAGACTACAGATTGCTCCAGTCTAAGACTTATCAGGAGCGTTGTAGACATACGTTCAACTGTGCAGTTACATGGTGTATCATGCCTTGTAGGTTGGTTGGGACCTGCCACGTCGAAGGACATCCAGGTCAAAGTTCCTCTGCTGGACTCTGTGGCTTGATGCTGTGACTTTGAACAGCCTATCTGGCCCCAATGACAGGTAGGTAGACACATGCAGTAAAAAGGATTTTCCATGGAGCTAAGCTGAGAATTTAGGATTGAGCAGTGGGAAATGTCCCACTCAAACAAAAAACACCCCATAATCTCCGTTGTCACTGTGGGATCAGGCTTTATTCACTCAAAGGGGGAAGGGGGAAGAATTCTCATAAACTCTTTAGTCAGTAACCTATGGTGTCATTCTCTTTCACACACACACACACACACACACACACACACAGATCACAGTCTCCTGTGATGATTCTTCCACACCAGACAAACAAACCCAGGACAGACATCCTACATCTGAATTCTCAGCATATAGTAGCTGCACCCTGCAGGGTCATGGCTTGATACACACAACATACAGTTGAGGTCATCTAATGCTGGAGACACACTACTAGACTGTGAAGAGATTGGACATCACACACTTAATGCCTTTGCAGATTTTTATTGTAGTCTTGTAGAGGTGCACACTTGGCAGCGAGGTAAAGACTGGGACTACACTCTACCCCTGTTCACACCATACAACCCCACAGTCCCCACACAACCCCCCCCCCAAATCAAAAGCTCAGACAATTCCTGTATTTTCAATATTCCTGTATTTTTTGCCAGTTGCTGTTCAGATTTGTGCTGTTGAGCAATTGTAAATACGTGTATTTCCATGTCTGTATTTGTCTGTGACTCATGCCGAAATCCCCCTGTTTGCCTGAAACTGTTTTTTCAATAATGCTCAGGATGTTTTTGGACATATTCCTTTTGCTGTGGGTGTGTCATATGAGCGGTGAGCTGGGTTGTGGCTATCAAGCACACAACCCAACAATAATGGCAGAAAGCAGTAAGAAACAAAAGAACAGTGAAGCTAAACGTGCGGCAGACAAGATCCTTTCAAAAACATGGGTGAACATTGCTTTCACCGTCTCCTTCTTCAATGACTGTTGTGGGTTGTACCTCAGTCTCAGGCTAGATGTCATTTCAAGGTAGACAGCTCATCAAGATGAGTGACAGGTGTTTGGGGCGTGAACTTGACCAACTGAAGGGGACTACAAATACACTTGCTGCCTCAAGGCAAAACGGTGCATATTGTAGCCTTAAAACTTGAAGATTTGACTTATAAACTCTGAATCTTCATTGGGAGGCAAGAGATAAACATCCTTAAACCTCACACACTACAAGATAATCTGTGTCAAATGACCATTGCGACTGGCCCAAACTAGCGTGGACTCGCTCTGATCATTAAAAAGGTTCATGATGGCCAAATCGTGGCTATAATCTGGCTAAAAGTCCTCAGCATAGACAGAGGATCCTGGTCTTTTAGAATTTGCGTGGCTGAGGAGAAAATGATTTATTGTTCAACATCAACTCTCTGTTACAGTAACATCTGAGCATGTATATAAACTAGTGGGTGTAAACTGGAAAGCCACAGGATGCACTTTGCTCCTAATTAGAGCTACTTTCCTGAAGAAGAAGAAGAATATCCTAAACCACACAAACACTGTATGTGTGTGCCTGTGTGTGTACTTTGAAGATGAAGATGAAGATGAACTCCATAAGTTCATCTTCATCTTTTAGAGCCCCTGAAGTTGCCTGTTCACTTATTTCCCACTAAGTCTTCATTTAATTGTACAAATAACTGGAGCTTAATGAGGAGAACTTGGTCTTCACTGTTGGATGTGATGCCGCCTGTTGATAACCACTTCACACAGACAGAAACAAAGAAGACACACTGCGGTGAGCCGTGGAAGTTTTGATAAACCAAAAGAAAGTTCCTGATTGGAGCACAATGAACGGAGCGCAACCTCTTGACTGCTTCGTCAGCCTCATACTGTTATCAGAAGGGCTGCTGCCTCTGCAGCATCTGAACCACACACACACACACACACACTTACAGATAGAGGACTATGAAAGACTTAATTAAGATTAGGAGAGTGGAGAGACAGGAGGCAGCTACCCTGTAAATATATATATATATATGTCTGTATGTGTGTGTGTGTGTGCCTGACTGCTCGGCCTTCAGTTTAAGACTTCTGTTCCGACTGGCTGTATTCCAACCCCCCAGGAAATCAATGGAGAGAGAGACAGCGAGAGACAGAGGGGAGAGAGAGAGAGAGAGAGAGATGGGGGGGGGAGTAACATTGAGAGGGAGTAAGTGAGACAGCAGTAATTACAATGGTTAAATAATCAAGCACATCCAGGAGTCTGGAGGCTGTAGGCTGTTGTAGGCAAGTGGCCATGGTCACATGGGTACACAAACACACACACACCACACACACACACACACACATACCAAATACACAGGCTGCTCTCCAAAAGGTCAACTCTTACAGACGAGGCGTTTTAACTTCCACAACCTGAAACCATGGCATCACATTGACAGGCAAAGTCATCCATTACCTTTGTTATTCTACTCCCTGGCCACTGTCCCTCTCCCTCTCTGCCTCTCCTCTCCCTATCTTACTATGGCGGTGGCCTGGGTTTCCAGAGGTTCATATGTCCTTGGCTTTCCATCATAGCACTTGACACCTGTTCATACACACTGCGGCCTCTGAACCCATACTCCCTGTTCCTAAAGACCAGCTAACAACTTCACCCACTCACCCGCTCACCATGGGAGTGAGCGGGTGAAGCCATTAATGCACTCCCATGGTGATTAATGGCTTAAAAGGTTATGGCTAAGATGTAAACAAGACCTGCACTTAAGGAACACACGGGAAACAAGCCTGGACTAATGGTGTGTGTGTGTGTGTGTCTGTGTGACAGAGAGAGAGAGAGATGGCTCGCCAAGCTCAAGTGGGCTTCAGCAGTAATTAAATGGCCCCACCATTAAAGCAGCCGGGGGATACTAATACATCAGCGTTAGCTTCAACACGATACGCTGCACAGCTGACCCACTGGCTTAGGGAGATGATGGAGCGCTAACTATGCTATTTAAATGCACTGAGCTTCAGAAATCTGTGACATCAACTCTGTCATACCGGATGGTTCTGTACCAACAGTTTATCATGTACTATTCTCCTAGCTAGAATAACTATTTGATTGCTCTTCTGAAATACTGTATTACTGCATTTGAAAATCACTTTTCATAACATATGATTATATTAGATATTATAATGGGTCATATACAATCAAGTTATAGCCAAGAATGCAACCAAGACAGACATGGAAAAAACAACTGCTGACTTGTAAAAGAGTTCAAAGAAGGGCTAAGGAATAAACGATACAACAGAGGCTCAGGTTAAAAGACCCTCAGCATGGTGGAGGTTCTTCCCATTGTGTTTTACATCACTCTATGCTGCTGATGCAGTCCTGTTGTGTGTGTGTGTGTGTGTGTGTGTGTGTGTGTGTTTGTGTATTTACTTGCCTGGACCAGGTGTTTGCTGTGGGATTTTTTTTTCCAACAGAATCCTCACATAGTCCTGGGGCTGTTGATTAGTGCAGTCTGCTACCAGAGTAAATATGGATCCACTACCAAATGTATGGGTGTGTGTGTATGCATTTCCGTGTGTGTGTGTGTGTGTGTGAGTGTGTGCGCGTGTGCATGCATGGTTCCGTGCGTGTGCAGTTGTTTTCGAGAATGTCTGTCAGTGTGTGCTTCCATGTGTACACACTGGGTGAAAGAGTGTTTGTGGGCAAGGCTG
>OOFE01045384.1:0-11584 GCA_900323365.1 Monocentris japonica | reverse complement strand
GCACATGGAGGAAGGCAAGGAAGCAGGTTTGCACAGGTTTGTGTGTGTGTGTGTGTGTGCCTCCAGTGAGTTGAGAAAAGAACAGGAACAATGCCTCCACATGAAGGCCCTCTCCCCAAACCGCTGCCAGAGATGAGCCAGCCCAGCATCTGTGTGGAATAATAAAATTGTGGCAAAAAGTGGAGGCAAATATTTCTGTACACTGGTGCTCTCAGCAGGGAATAGAACTCTACAACTGTAACTCTTTCTGTTTCCCTCTCTCTCCCCCCCTCTCTCTCTTTTTTTCCCTCTCTATCCCCTGCAATTATTTTGCATTCTCTCTCTTTTTTTTCTACTCCATGCTTTCACTGTTTTTCAGTCCCTCTGTCCATATTTAAATGCTGCTATATTCTGTTATTTTCCTCCCAGCAACTTTCTCATTCTCCTTTATTCCTCCAGTTTATCTTATTTATGTGATGATCACTAGTAAAAATATGATGCACAAAATCATGATCACAATATTTCTTCAGCCATCTCACGTCTTCAGCAGCTCTCTCTCTCTCTCGCTCTCTCTCACACACACGCACACACACACCTTTGTCAGTCTTCTCTCAGGCAGAGAACCGGAGAGCCCCCACTTGCACGGCAACATCAATAATACAACTGAAGCTTCCCCCCTGCTTCTAAAAATAGATGTCCTTTTTTGTTCAATATTTCATTTGCCCCTTCTCTCTCTCTCTCTCTCACTATCTATCTCTATGTCTCTCTCTCTCCTTTCCCCCTTTCTCTATGAAAGGGGATAGACAATTAACCCCTTTCATAGGTACTGAGGAAAGTGGTCAAAAGGAGTCTATGCCTCCACCTTCCCACTTATATTCTGTCTTTCCCAAACCCACAACCTGCATCTCTCCCAAACATTATCTACACTGCAAAGTCATATCTCTCCTCAGGCCTCAGAGTGCATCTCAGCATATTCTCCTGGTGCTCTCTGCATGGACATAAATCTAGACTCAACAATTAAGGGCATTAATTGAATGAGTAAAGCCTGTCTGAACTTCATGTCTCTGTTGCTTAACCACTGATGCTCCCTCAACTCTCTTGCTCTCTCTTTAGTTTTTATTGATTTTATTTATTTATTTAGCCAGGATAGTCCCGTTGAGATCAATGTTCCCTGACAAAGACAGCAGCAGCACATTTAGTTCCAGATAAAATAACTTTACTACTATTAATACCATGTAATTATAGGTAATAGACATCTAAGGAAAAAATGAGAGAAAGAAAGCGAGGCAGAACATTCATCACTCTTTGTATTTCATTTAATTATCTTCTTTTTGATACATGAGTCCTATTAGAAAAAGAAAGAATCAAACACTACTTTGCTGGAACAAAGAGTCCCTTTTATAAAGATAGCGCTCTGTTGGTGCGTCATAGGTGGGTTTTTTTGTTTGTTTTACACAAAAGACCAGTATCTGCTGTGGCCTTCCTATTTCTGCTATGACACTGTAGTTTCTAAATGAGATGCTGGCATTCAACACAATGCGTGCGTGCTTCAATCTATCATCAGCCAAGCAGACTTCAAGCGAAAGGGAAATGCGTTTTAAGTGCTTACTGAGGTGAGTATATCTATCCAAACCATAGTCACTTGTGCATCACACAGTCTCACAGCCCCCCATCTCTTCTAAGCAATCTCTTCTGTATGAGCAAATATGAAGTACCACTCGCGTGGGAAGAGATTTCAGATCTGGTTGAGTGCACCTTACCTGTGCTGTGTGTGCTGTGTGTTTCCCTCGGTGACTTTTAGATAGCTTTGTGGCTGATGTTGTGCTACAGGCTACTAATGTCTCCTCCTGACCCGGAGGTGAGGAATGCTCTGCTGCGTTTAGCTAGTGTTGGTTATATAATGTGTCTTAACGGGACACATACCTGCTGATGGGCAAATAGTGCTGATGGTGGATTCAGCCTGGCTCACACTTTCATTTGGAATTTCCTTCTCCTCTTCTGTGCTCTTGTGTGGAGTTCCTTTCCCAGACTCTCACAAAGCAGCTTTTGTGCTAATAACAAAATAATAGCTTATAATAACAGCTTTTGTTTGGAAGATAATGAGAACTGCTGGAAATACAGCAAAATCTTTCTGGACAGGAATCATGGGATGTAACCTCAATAACAGCTTCAATATCTTCCCTCTTGTTCCAATATCTATATCCAAAGTTTTTCAAATGACATTGAATTTTATGGCAAATGAATGTCTTTACCTTCCCATTCCTTGACTTTTTAATTCATGTTGCATGTTTGCCTCTCATTCCTGTCTTTTTCTGCTGCAATATTATGATTTCAGAGTAAACAGTGGATTAGTTCTCATAGTTTGATCCCCATAAATCATTCTAGGTTATTGTCTGAAGATGTTTGCAAACATATTCCCAGAGGCACAGTGTAATGAGGTGTGCAAATGGCTTTTGGCAGAGAGGATTAGGCTACTATTTGTACAAGTCCTCACTGTGTCTGAACAGGGTTTACCTAAGCAAAATAATAATGTGAATATGCTGTCCATATTTCGTTTTATTACCAAATATTATTTCTGTGGCACGGATAATGGCACGAGGGGGTTATTTTTTTCCATAATCTGAAGGTAGCAATCAACAATAAACCCTGTTGCAATTTAATTGTTCATTTAAACTGTCACCATCATGAGGAATTCACAGTATTGTACCAGAAACACTGAAAACCTTATAATATGAAACCGAAGGATTTTAAGAGTTACGTATATTACAACCTGAAATGTCAGTTTTTTGCTAAAAGGTAATATGGTGTTTCATAACTAATAATAATAATAATGAAAATGAACCTTTTCTATTGATGCAATATGAAGTAAATGAAGTATAAATAGCACTACAGTGTGGGACCATTCAGAAGCACTGGAGCCAGTCATCTTCTACCCACTCCAAAATCAATCATAACAATATAGCTCTCTGTACTCAGACACCTTCTGCTTCTCACTAACCTCAGAGACATCTGTCTGTCAGAAAGTGAGGGGTTTCATAACTTGATCAGATGTAATTCTTTTAAAGAATATATTGTCTGTTAAAATATTACCAAAGTTTCCCAGAAAAGTTCAGTCATATTGACTGAATCCTTTGAAACCTAAAACCTTCTGACAGCAGTTTGTTTTAGTAATTGAACTGAAAGGTAGACTAGATTATGGGCGTAAATAGAAGGATGTACTCCAGTGCCATGGGCTTTCCCTTAAACCTTCTTATTGTATCACATCAGCAAAGTCATTTCTTAACCCTTTGTTTTGACAGCCAATCGGAAATAACTTTACATGCTCATAGGCATTACTTTTGGATACTAAAGGAAAAATACTTTGTGTCTTTTTCACAAAGCTTGCACAGTCCATTGCTAAAGATAGGGTCATATCCAGCCTTGGATATTTTCAAAATCATTTACCAAAAGGCAGGAATTGGTACACATAGTATGTTAGGGCCCATTAGGTTGTGTATGAGCTCTTTAAAGGGCCAGCACTGTTTTTCTCATCTATCCTCCTTCACCCCTTATTATTGAATACTGTTGTCCGGTGTGTGCCCTAGTTTTCCCAGTGATGGGTGGGGGCAGACAGAAAGAACCTGAAGGAGAGCTAACCTTGGCCATGGGACATCTACAATTAGCTGTGACAAGAAGGAAACACTCCTGTGATCGATGGAGGCTACAGTGGTAATGGCCTTAATAGCCCAAGCAAAGACAGTGATCAGTGGCCATTGATCCGGGGGGCCAGAGAACTTGTGTATGTGCAACTTAAAGGTAATGTTTTACTGATTTCTGAGACTTGTGTGGTCATTAGGGATACATTTGCTCAACAAGAACCTCAATTACATCAGGAGTTCAGAGAGTCTTTGGCTGACAGCATGTAGCTACAAGGGAGGTATTTCATCAGAGAAAGTTCTTGGATGTTTTTGCTTATCTGAATGCTAAAAGCTGTACTGTCCCTGTAGACCTAACAGAGCATTGCCATATTCTCCAGTAGTACATCTTCACATCTTGCCGGTACTCTACATACACAGAAAGCCATGCCTCTATATTTACTCTTAAAAGCCCTGTTCGTTCTGTATTCAGGACGCTCTGGAAAAGCTGGAGCGCATCACAGTGTCCTCTGTTTGAAGTAGATAGTCCTTTTTTCCTGAGCTTATTTTAAGAAATTTACTTTACCATTTTGGAATATCACTAAGTGCCCGATAGATCCTATTAATGCCTTTCTGTTGCAAAATATTAGGACAGTGATGACTATTAACCAGAAGGTTAGGATCTGCTTCTCTGCCATTGTTCTGGCACCCTGGTAGGTTCTGGTAGGATAAATGTTTGCTTCTTTTCCATCCATCCCTTGTTGTAAAAACAAGAGTGATTTTAGTGTATTAGCCTGAAGAGCTAGGTAAGCTAGGTTACACTAGTATAGTCTATGTCTATGTCTTTTATGTCCCACTTCCTGTCTGGCACGCTGTCTATTAATCTCTAGGTGCCAACTCCATTCCGCCTCCATAAGCCTTTATGAATCGATCAAAGCAAAATGCTGCCCATGATTCAAACTGCAATATTGCACATTTCTACAAAGTCAGACTGACCAGTCCCTCAGCTTACTGAAGGCTGTACATTGTCAGAGTGCTGAGCTGGCCCCCAAATTCAAAAGTGTTTTTTACAGTATTTGTGTGTGTGCATTTGTATGCATGTGAACATATCTATGCATCATTACACATGAGTGAGTGTGTGCACGCATCTGATTGCTGGCATTGGATGATCAAGTAGTGTTGCAGCACATTGAACACATTACTACTTAGTGTGTTAACAGAGATAGGAATAGAGATAGGAATTATGTGCCCCATGCACAGGAGGTGAGTCTGGGACACCCTCTACTTTCCTCTTGTCCCACCATTATTCCATCTATGACAAACATCTATTTAACACAACAGTTGCTGTATCATATTTGTAAGAAAGTTTCTATGTTTGCAGTTTCGTATATCTCAACATCCCACCGGGTTAGCCGCAGATCACCAAAGCCGCCAGTCCACCGGACGCTTTCAAGTTCCAACCTGACTGGCCAGCTTTCCAGGTCCGCCCCCGGCTGCAACCTCTTGGACAGATCAGCCGCCGCTGCTGGTCCCACTCGCTCTCCCTCCATAGTTCGACCTCGCTTGTCACTCTCCTGTCAAACTCTCTCTCGCACACACAGACACACACAGGTTAAAAGGGCCATGCAGGATGCTGGATGCAGGGAGAACCAGCCCACTCACTTCATTCCCTCCTGCATCCAGCCTTCGCCTCACCCACACCCTCCCCCCAGTCTGCTACAGGTGGATATTGGAGCACAACTTCAGCAGAGTTATTTTACTCAAAGGTCAAGAAAGAACAATATTAGCATATATCTACTGTCCTTGTTGTGGGTTGTCCACCCACAAAATTGTTGTGATTCATTGTTTTGATGAATCATGTTTACAATGAATAGGAATAAAACAGTGAGCTGGCAGGAGTAAGACAAATGCATAAAGTCCAGGAAAGTTTAAGATAGAAAAGCTATTATCAATGCAGTCATTTTTCTTTTTCTCCTTTCTACCTTTACCACCATCTCAGCTCTTTGTAAGTGACTCACTCTGGGTCTGTGTGAGCATGCATGTGTGTGTGTGTGTGTCATTTAGGAGGCAGGGTCGCGGTGCAGGGCCCACTGTGTCTGTCTGATCTCTGGTGGGAGAGGTAGTTCTGGCTGAGTGGTCATGACCTAGTGACATAGTACCAGCATGCTGTGGAGGAAAGCTCAGGCTAAATGGCATCCAGCATGATGCCCACTCCTTTTTATCAGCAACTAATACAGTTGTGATAGAAACACCTGCTGGTGATTGCTTTCATCTCATGCACTCTGTTTGATGGTGACTAAAAATAGCCTTGCTTTGAATGGCAGCACAGAGTTGTTCACAGTGATGCACATTGCCCTGATTACTATGGACATGATGGCTTCTCAAACATATTAGAAGATAAAAAAGTAATGTCATTTTTTTAGCAGAGCATAATAAGAGCCTAATGCTTTCCTAAACCAGTGAATCCGAGAGGCTGTGATTTCTCTGAAAAAAGGAAGAAGGTTCCAGTTTCAGTAGCTGCAAAAAGTTAATCGGAGGCCAAAGAGGCCCCCCGTGTGCGATATGGAAGGAAATGCTCTCAGCTCTGACCTAAGCTGCCTTTTTCTGTTCCAGCAACTCCTGATCTATCTTAACCTATTGATTTGTGTCCTGTTCCTGTTGCTTTGTTTACCTGGCCCAGAGTGACTTGAATCCATCCAGGCACAATCAGGAAGACTTCACTTGGCTCTCTGGTCTTGTTTCAAATGGACAGGAAAGAGTAGTTCCCTTATGGACCAACAGTAAACTGCCAATTTTCTGCATAGAAGACACCTGCAGGAATAATACAACCTTGAATGTATGGGAAAGTCTTTGAGTGGCATGAACTGGCAATCTTCCCTTCTCTATCATCACGTTTTTGGTCTACAGCTTTCAGATCCTCACATAGTGGGTGAATTATTACAGAGAGTTTTCATCATTACTCATGATATAGCAGAATTTGTTAAGTGTTATTGCCAGTGATTGCTCATAGTGTTGGCATGTTTACAGCTTAGGTCTTGCCTGTGGTTTGATGGAGGTGCTGAAATAAGCTCAGTTGGCATAATGGAGGGTATTAGCTTTTTAATTGTGACCTTTTTCATTCCTTCTTCTTTAAAGGTCTTTCTAAGATTGGTCAGAACATATTCCTTACTCTGTGAGGTGGATTTCAAACTGTCAAACACAGCAGTTTTAACATGTTCCTGGGCCCCTTCTGTCTTGCCAGTATGTCACAGAGCACCATGTCCTTGAAACATATGCTCTTTCTTTCATTAAAGGGATACCGAAGAAAAGGCTAAACAAGCCCACGGTATAGACCCTTAATTAGAGGAAACGATTCCCGTGTCCATGTCAATTCTGCCTTATTATCCAGGTTAAGGCATACCATACACAGTGGTAGCTATCGCAGAAATCCATCATCTTACAGTTAAAAGTGAGAATTTAAAGTGAGGAGGCATATTGTAACGTGTTGTTCAAGCCACTGGTGGCCAGATCATTCCTTGTGCCTTGTGGGATTTGATCCTAGGTCGTTAAGCAACAGACTTAACCGCTCAACTACCCGGGTACACCACAGTTACAGGTTGTGCTCCAGTGTGGTGCAACAGGAGTGCACTCTTGAATGCAGCACATGCACTTAAATTTGGTTTTCTGCAAAGGCTGCATCTGTATTACTGTGATTCTTCTGGATCAGCAGTTGCTTTACATAGTTTCCAAGAATATAACATCCTAACCACACACAGCTATAAAGGAGTGGCCTTCTAGGCAGAGGACGTCAATACAAACCACAGAGAGAGCTGATCCAACATGATGCTATGTGCATTGTGAGCAAAATTTGACGCAACTGAATCCATGTGAAATTGACTGAATGCCATCAATAAACCTCGAGAGGGACTCTTAAGTTCCCGCGTCTTTGCTGCAGGAACAGAACAGAAATCTTTGGCCAAAGTAACAGGCAGATTGACAGATAGACGTACCTCTGCCATTAACTGGACAAATCCCACTGCTGGCGTTATGGGGCAGTCTGATGTTTCTGTGCTGAATTTAATAGAGACACTGGGCAGATTATCAGTCAAATTACCTTTAAAACCCATGAAAAAGGTTTTGATGCAGGAGCATCTCCATTTATGCTTAGCTCAAGCCATATATTGTCAAGTTCACTTGCGGCATCCTCCTATTTATTCATGAGTCAATGCTTCCATCCAGAAAAAAGTGTGTTTCCCCCAGAGAGATGGGAAGAGTCACAGAAAAACAGAGTTCATGCAAGTTCACAGTGTGCACATGCTACAATGTGACAGACTCTCTCTCTCTCTCTCTCTTTCCCTGTCTTTTCCTCTCCAAGATTCCCTGCTTGTGTCCATCCAAGTTTGGAGGGCAGTGCGTTGTATTATTAGTAAGGGGGCCTCCTCAGCAGCACAGCTGTGTGTGGGTTGTGCACCGATGATCCTCTGAGACACAAAATAGCGAACGCCTCTCCATCACCTTTTATCTGTGCATCACATATAGCTGGAGGCAGAACAAACAGGCACAAAACTTCTACCCAGCAATATCATTATTTAGAAACTTGAAAGTGCCAATGACTCAGCGTGCCATTTGGTACGGACTACAAATTCTGCATTTCTTACATTCTATTGGGGAGACAAACAACATTTAATCTGCCCACAGTTGAAGTCATCCGTACAATATTTATAGTGTGATGGTGTTTACCCACAGTCATAATACAAATGAGGAACTGATACAGATGTGCAGGTCCTTTTTTTTACTGCATGCACCAGTGCACATCTGCTGAACCACTGCTACAGCTCTGAGAGGAATTGTCTGTAAAGTTGAAAAAAAGAATTTCTTTCTGGTTGCCAAACCTTTCCATCAGAATGGAACCAGTCATTTGGGAGACACCGAGTTTTGTGTTACATTATCCTTAAGCAATTCTACTTTACTATCATTTGAGAATGAATACGCTCCAATGGTAGATGCATGATGGGAGACATTATGGTTGCCATTGTACAGTCAATACTTGGGTATACACCTTGAGCTAAATAATAAATGTATAACGACACAAAAATAACCCATAACATGAATTGTTTTCTTGCTGTGTGTGTGTGTGCACTAATGTTAGTGTGCTTTTGGCCGCTTGATTAATCTATTGGTATTTCATTGTTGTTTCCTCACATTATTCAAAACTTATTTTGAAGGAACAGTTGAGAGGCAACACACATATTGAATAATACTTTTTTGAATCACCATATTTTCTTTGCTTGCTGTGCATTACAGTGGTGGATGGGAAGAATATGCATTTGCTTTCTATATTCATGGTAAACCAGAAGAATGGCACACACACACACACACACACACATACACACACCTTCACACATACTCTGATACAAGCATGCACTGATGCTCACACATACACAGACCGCTTTTCTTCCCCATTCTTGCCTTTAGTGTGCACACAATCAACTGAAGTACAAAAAGAGACGAAGAAGCCTGAAGGTTGTTTCATTCTGTGGCTGAACTTTCCTCTTGTTTGTCTGCCATCCTGAGTCCTGATGTATCCCGCAAAGCAGAACAATCGAGCTAGAGGTATTTTCAGGTTTGACTGGGAAGACAAGCATGCATTGCTTTAGATTTGCCATTATCACCTTTCCTGTGTTTGGATGTGTCAGTGTCTCTGTCTGCTGGTCTCTGTGTGTGTCTGGCTGTCTGCTTCTTGTGCAATACCAGGGGCCAAATGTATAAAACTGTGTGTGTATTTAGGTGTAGAAATCTGTGTAGGTACAAAACAGGGAACATGCATACACAGTCTTTTCAGCAGATTTATAAAACCCTGCATATGCCTGTTCATACGTGTTTTTTCCTGATAAATCTCAATCATCCTGAAATTGTGTGCACAAGCCTTATGACCATGCCCACAATTTACTATAAATGGCTTCCAACACACCCACAATTAGCCTGGTTTGAATATAATGGTGCATCGATATTTTAGTTTTGAGAAGAAATGCCGGAAGCATTGGTGAAGAAGAAGTGTGAAGAAGAAGAAGTGTAAAGAAGAAGAAGTGTAATTTCACTTGACTGTGAAGTTGAAGTAATAGGGAGGTTGTCCGTCCAGATTCCACCTGTCCAGATGGAACTTGGTATGTTGCCCAGTTTGGATCTTATCGTAATCGGACTTGCAATAAAACAGACTCGTTTGTACATTGTTACAATGGAGAATATTTTTATTGAAGACCCTGATGCCTCAAGTGAACAAGTTGAGGTTCAGGGAGAGAATCCAATGCCCATGTGAGCCATTACACACGCTACAGTCTTTATATAGTGGCATTTTAACAACCTATTAATTGGTCACACGTGAAGGTGTAGGCTATTCTTACTCCCCAATAATACATAATAATAAGAAGAAAAAGAAGAATATGATAATAATATGAATAAACGTAAAAAAAAAATGTTAACCACTGAAAAAAAGCTCAAAATAAAATGACGTACGCACACCTTTTGTGCGTACGCATGGCTTATACGTTTGGCCCCAGGTGTGTGTGTTGAGTGCTAGTAGTACAGGCATAGGGGAAAGGACAGGAGGCCCATGACCTTCACCATGGCCCAGATACCAGATGCTGGTGTCACGTGACGGCGGCCAGCTGGAGGGATCAATGGCCTACATAGCAGCCAGTCAGATGGGAAGGCTTAACAGGGCCAGCAATTAACCTGCAAATGGAGTGGAGATCAGAGATGGCTTTATTCTTTGTATCTACCAGGCGGATGTTGCCCTTATCTCTTCGGGGTGTTTAGAAAGGTACTAACGTCTTAAGAGAAAGTGATACAGTCTTGTCTGGCTACTGTAAAGCCACCTTGGTCATGGTTAATGAGCCTTCAGACTTCAAATGAGTCACTCGAAGAGGACATTGTGGCCATATAGAGAGAGAGACTTCTGCTAATGATCAAAGACACCACTGTAGATGAGTGTATTTGTTGCCGCAGGCAGAGCCAAAATGTTCACTCCAAGTACCAAGCCGTGTTTTCAACAGGACGTCAATTTGATCTCGTCTGTGACTCAAATTCCTGCCACTCAAGTCATCAAGTCCAAGTTGTGTCAAAAAGTTTGTTATTTGACATTGATATTTCTGTGGGTTTGTGTGTGTGTGTGTGTGACATTGTGTGTATGAGTATATTACAGTAGCTATTCACAGTCTGTAGCTTATCCTAAGCTTCAAAGAGATGGATCAATCACTGCTGTCTGTGGTGGAAAGCCATCAGCCCACTCCAGGTCTTCATGTTGAATATGTGGGTTTGAGAAGGTCACAGTGAAATACCCACACTCACCCACTAATGCATGTATCAGGTTGACTCACTCTTGTAACACCGTTCTCATCACACCATTCTCCAACTGAGCTAAGTCACAAAAAAGCACTGCATGTGACAAATAGGTTTATTTGCATCTCATGTTGTTTCAACTGCAGCGTTATCACAAAAGCATAAAGTTCATCATTAGTGACAAACACACAGACATTCTTATGCCCTCTCTTTGTGTGTGTGTGTGTGTGTGTGTGTGTGTGTGTGTGTGTGTTCAGTATATCTACCATCAGATTTACCATTGGACTACACCGATCAGCCATAACGTTAAAACCACCTGCCTAATATTGTGTAGGTCCCCCTCGTGCCGCCAAAACAGCTCTGACCCATCGAGGCATGGACTCCACAAGACCTCTGAAGGTGTCCTGTGGTATCTGGCACCAAGACGTTAGCAGCAGATCCTTTAAGTCCTGTAAGTTGCGAGGTGGGGCCTCCATGGATCGGACTTGTTTTTCCAGCACATCCCACAAATGCTCGATTGGATTGAGATCTGGGGAATTTGGAGGCCAAGTCAACACCTTGAACTCTTTGTCATGTTCCTCAAACCATTGCTGAACAATTTTTACAGTGTGGCATTATCCTGCTGAAAGAGGCCACTGCCATCAGGGAATACCGTTGCCATGAAGGGGTGTACT
>OOFE01045383.1:0-16853 GCA_900323365.1 Monocentris japonica | reverse complement strand
GATGCTCACATGCCCATTGTAGGCGCTTTCGGCGGTGGACAGGGGTCAGCATGGGCACTCTGACCGGTCTGCGGCTACGCAGCCCCATACGCAGCAAGCTGCGATGCACTGTGTGTTCTGACACCTTTCTATCATAGCCAGCAGTAACTTTTTCAGCAATTTGTGCTACAGTATCTCTTCTGTGGGATCGGACCAGACGGGCTAGCCTTCGCTCCCCACGTGCATCAATGAGCCTTGGGCGCCCATGACCCTGTCGCCGGTTCACCAGTTGTCCTTCCTTGGACCACTTTTGGTCGGTACTAACCACTGCATACCGGGAACACCCCACAAGACCTGCTGTTTTGGAGATGCTCTGACCCAGTCGTCTAGCCATCACAATTTGCCCCTTGTCAAAGTCACTCAGATCCTTACGCTTGCCCATTTTTCCTGCTTCCAACACATCAACTTCAAGAACTGACTGTTCACTTCCTTCCCAATATATCCCACCCCTTGACAGGTGATCATCGATGTGATTCACTTCACCTGTCAGTGGTTTGAACGTTGTGGCTGATCGGTGTATATAAACAACAGCACATATTTGCTCAACACATATTTTAGTCCCATGTTTTCTGATCATTTCCTTTCCTGTCATCTTCTCTCCTTCCAGGTACGCCGTGATGCGACTCAACTACTACTTTGAGAAGAAAGAGGAATATTTCGGCTTGACGCTGAGTTAGAAACAGAGCACAGAACAACCGGACATTTAAAAAAAAAAAAAAATCTATAAATTATGGTCCGTGTGCCAATGTGGGAATGGAATCAGCTTTTGTATGTGCTCCCTATTGTTTGTTATTCCAGCCTATAGGTTGAGTTAATCTGTTTTGCTATCACTGTGATTTTTCAAATATTTGTTTTACCACAGTCAGTATGCCGATAAGCCTATTTGGCAAACTGAGATGGAGCTCATGCCAGACACACATTAATTGTTCCCATATTTAGCCAAGTTGCATCAAGCCAAAAAACTGAGCCTGATCATAAAACCCATAAGAGGGTTATTTGCAAGCTTATTCAGCGTGCACTACGGTGCTGTTGGAAAAAAACCCACTGTTTCCATTTCAACTGATTAACAAGTAGCGTATTATTTCTAGATGATATTCTCGAAACCTTTCACTTTCCTGAAGATTATTGATGTTGATAAAAACAGAAGGAATAGACTGTAAGACTAGGTCCTTTTGTATATATGTTCCATCCATACACTCAGTCAGGAAACACACACCATTTATTGATAAAAGATCTGGCGTTAAAGGCTTAAAGGCTCTTTAAGGTGCTCCCTGCAGTGGTGAAGTGGTGTCTGTCTTCCTTTGTGTAAAACTTCATCAAAACGTTGACTGACACCAGTTGATGTTTCAGTGGGTGTAGACTTTGATTTCTGACATCGTTTTGGAAGGACTTGGCCAATAGCGTTTTCTGTTTGGAATACATGTTGACTTCATGTGCCCCTCATGGGCCTTGGAGTTCAGAAGTCATATCTATGACCTGTCATTGGAAATAATTAAAAATAAAATAATAAATTAAAAACATAAGAAAGTGGACACTGTAGCAAAACTTACTAATTCTCATGTGCAAGTATTGTCAAATGACGCCTTTGGTGTAATACTTTATTGCCTGAATAGCTGGTATTTTACAGTTGTATGTCCCAACCTGACATAAAAATGAATAAAAGTAACAAAAGTCCTGTGCAGTTTTGCCTCATATAAAAAGATGCATGCAAGTAAAATCAACAGGTGAATTACAGAATCTGTTTTTTGGCAAAGTAACAATCCAAACCCTCAAAAATCCAATCCAAACACCATTAAAAAGGACTGAAGCACGTTTGATGATTGTTACTCACCTTTGATGTGCAATAGTCCTTTTTAAACAATTGGACAGCTCATAGTGCATTAGAGCTTCGTCAATAGTGGACACTGTCGGTGTGCGGTGAATGAGACAAGTGACGAAAAAGTTGATACATTCCAGGAAATGACATTGAGAACTTTGTGCTCTGTATAATTGCATTAGTCGAGTGTCTTTATCTTTGAGGGAAGTACAAAAGGGAATGCGATTGTAAAATCTCTTTAAAGGATCACTACAGGTCAAAAGAGGGGAAGAATGACGACAATGCTGTTCTTTACCTCCTCATGGTCGCACTCAGTTCTACTCATCAAGGCTGCACCCATGCCTTTGAGTCAAACAATCCAGCAGCTTTCAAAGAGACATTGTTCATTAAACATATACTATTTAATTAGCAGACTAATGCACTTAAAGAGACCCAAGGACTTTGACTGGAAAAGAAAAGAATTGGCCTTTTGTCCATTGCCCATTTTCCTCAAAAAGTGCTGTTTTACGTCTTTCACTTCTAATTGCATTAAAAAAAGTATAGACCTTTATGCAATGTTTCAAAGACATTGAAACACAGACACGACTAAAGCAAAGTCCTTTCAAAGGGAATGTGTTTTTTTTTCTTTTATTCAGGTATTGCATTTAGCTTTTTAGTTATTGTTGAAGGCCTCCCAAGGCTGACCCTTGGAATTCCAATTAGTGTATTCTCCCCCCAGACTAACTTTATACTCATTTATCGTTTATGGACAAAAAAGAAATGGAATTGAATGGAAGGTAACTTTTCGCAATGCACAGCTATCAATTTTCAATAGTTGAAAACTGTTTCCTCTACTGTCATGTACTGTCTATATATATATCATATCTTCACATGAATGGTTTCTTTCCAAAACAATATATTTGAAAAAGCAAAAAACATACTAGTGATTGTGTTTTTGTTTTATAGTCTGCTTTCTTAACCAGGGATCAGAGGTAAACCCAAATCATAAGAATAGCTCACGTATCGGATGATAAAATAGATCTACACGTGTTCAATTTAAAAGGCTATTATATATATATATGGCTGTGTGTTACAATACTTTGGATGCTTTGGCGCTGTTATAGGATGTTGCCAATGCAAGAAAAGGCGAGAACGAGTCTGTAGAGACCATGCTGATGTTCTGGCCAGCAATGATGACTGACATTTATGTGCAAACCAGGTTAAATAGGGGTGTGTTGACATCCATTAAGGCTAACTGTAGGAGTGGGCATTAGATCTGTGCATGTGCAAACAGTTTCACAATGGTTGAACAGAACAATACGTGAACATCATGTAAGCATTTTCTTTTTATAAATTTGACAAAAAGACTGTGCATGCATGTTTCAAATCTTGTGCATGCACAGATTTTTAGCAGTGAATCTATACAGTATCATACAGCTGGTCCCAGGTCTGTTTTTTAATATCAGCGGGACTTCCAAGTTAAAGGTGCACTATGTGATATTTATGTAAAGTGGCGCCCCCTACAGGCACGAAGATGGATGGCGAATCTAAATCAAAACAAAGACAAAACAGCGCTGCATACACCCGCCCTCACCGAGCAAAACAAACGGTCCAACACTGATAGTGATAACTTCTAACAGCACAAGTCAGAAGTAGTATATTTAAAATAGGACAATGTGACTAGAAACATGGTGCGAAGTGTAACACAGCTAAAAGTGAAACACAAAGTGAAAGAAAAAAAAAGTGAAACTCAATAATGGCCGGGGATCAGCAAACTTAGGCTCAGCTAACTACCCAGTTCTTCTGTTTATTCCAAACAATCAACGTTGTTGCCGCTGCAAACGTAAAACACATCACTTCCTGTGTACCAGAGGATTTCTCCCAGGAAAGACTTACCTGACACCAGGTGTTGACAGCAAATGTAGACGTTTTCAGGAACTGGCCAGAAGTTGAAACGCTATTGTGCTACATCAATCGGCGATAGAGAGTCGCAAAACAGAAATTTATTTATATGAAAATTGGAAGCTGACCCTGGACTTGATAAGCACCGGCTTGGCCCTTCAGTGGAAACCAGACTTGTAAGTGTGATCACGTCAAACGGAAGGTCAATAACCCACTCTTGAATCAAAAGCATTCGAGTGAACATCATAGGCTCTTCGCTCAAGGAGCATAGTAGCATGCTGCAGTACCGTGACCGTTCTGCATGGTTTAATGAGTAGTGGAGCTTCCATGATCATAAACAGGGTGGCTTTGATGATTCACTGAAAGAACCTCTCCAACATGTCTGAAGGGGGCCTCTCCTTTGTAATAACAATTTATAATTCTCTTGATCTAAAGGCTCAATTGGTGAGCAGGAGAAAAAAAAAAAAAAGAAAAAAAGGATTTTGTTCTTTACTTTTAAAGATGGTTTTTGAAATCAAAAAGTGAATTTGCCTAGAGGGCCCATCCAAGTCGAGGCTTTCATGAAGAAAGCGTGTCATTATGCCTCATCATCCCCACACTGTAACCATGAGAAAAGAAAGGTAAATTCAAAGCCTGTGTAATCACCACTTTAGTTTATCACTGTGTCAATTTCTCCCTCATTTGAAGAAGACAGTTAACACAGTAACTAGCTAAATCCCCTGGGATACAACTCCAGCTTTTAACTCTTTCTTTTCTTCAACTTTCTTCTCCTTTGTCGACTTTCACTGATTGATTAGATGTGTAATTGTAGCTTTCGCGAAGACGGCAGATTAGCGAGACAATTTCTGCATCTCTATAAAAACTCAGAGACTGATGGACTTTCTGGTTGCAGATCCACTACCACTCAGAATAATTCAAAGAGCTTCGGATGAATTGTAGGTCACAAAAAAAGTAGACTAAATTGAAAGACTGTAAACACTCTAGCACTCATTATTTTGTCCAGTATGGAAACCCCACCCCTCCGTGGTACACAAACGATAGGAGTTATTTGTGAATAGGCCTACGATTTGAGTTGGGGGCTTTTTGTCACCATTATTCTCTTTGCTAATAGGAAGGAAAATTCCACCCTCGCCCTCCTACACTATTACACATCATCAATCTGTGATGGTCAATGTATTCCAGGAGTTATTTTGTGATGGAGTTTTTTGGTGAACCCACTTCAACCTGCCTTGTCTGGTGATTTCCTACATTTCCCAAAATGCCTTTTGACAACCCCCAGAGAACGGGTGTGAACTCAGTCAGAGTCGATTGTGCATAAGCGCACCTTGGACTGTGGACTTTGGTAGATTCTCTGTTTGACATCCTTCCGTTATCTCAGGTGGGAGATATCGAAACCTTCAAAAAGTTCCCACATTTCCTATTCAGACTTACCACGAGGAGGTTGACATGAACTGAGTTTTTTTCCCAGTCTGAAGTTCGTATTCACAGTATCTCTCATCAGACATGAATGCATCATCAGCTGTGGGTTTTACGTCTAGGTGGAGGGAGTGCTATCACTAGCTGTTGTTGTCAGTGGAGAAACAAATGGAGTCACACCCCTTATGTCTTGTCTCTGTGCTGGTCTCTGGTCTATCTCCGACTGTCGGTGGAGAAATTGCTCTCTCTCCTCTCCTCCGATGGATTTCTCCCTGCATGATTGTTGATCGTCGGTCTAGAAAGAAGCCCTTGCTCTTTGATTCTGAGGGACTGACACCAAAATCTGACATTTACCGTTGTTTTAGTTTTCTCCTACTAAACATTGTAGCTGCTCTGGAAATATCTCGTTCGGCCAATAAATCACGGGCATATGGAAAATACACCGCCAAACAACAAAATGGATCCAGAAATACAAGGTACATTGCCACGTGTTAAAGTGTTTTCGGGTGGATTTTTCCGTCAACTTCAGCGTTAAGTAGCTTCAACAACTCATATTCTGTATGTATATGTGTATGGATCCAGGTAACTATCTATCTATCCATGAGACTAGGAGTGCACTGTTGGGAACTACACTACGTGTTCTGTTCAGGAGGTGGAAACGGTGTGATCAGACCGCAGAAATGCCAGGTAGCGCCGTGCCTCGAGTCTACATACTGTAGGGTGTCTCTCCTGCTAAAGCTCATCACCAGGACAGGACATCACACCACTGTCGTACTGTGTGAAGGGTAATGACTGTGTATACAGCCCATTTCCCCACAACGTTGAGGCTGACAACCCGAATGACACATTGAACAGCTCAATAATCAGATTCTCCCATCTGGAACACACAGCATGCAGGCTTGCACATGCACGTACTGTATGCATACATGCACGCACACATGCACTTATGTACACACACACACACACACACACTCCAATCCTTCAACTTGCAAACAGCTAAATGTACATCCTGCAGAAAGGAAAAGGAAATGTAAATCATGACGACTTCTTTAACCAGACTAGCATGGCAACAGCACAAGTTTGATTTAAAACACGCCTCCCAAGAGCTCTAGAAAAAACACACCCAAACACATGCACACACACACACACACACAAAGGAGTGAGTGACAAGCGTCCCGGCGCCCCTCGTAGGGTGACGCTACAGTCGATGTGGGAATTACAATTAGATTTATGATGTGGCTGCATATGGCGGAGTTCTCTGTCTCTCTCTCTGAAACTCTGGGGCTGGCTGTAGTGAGCACCGGCGCCGTGGCGTACACACCACAGCACAGTCAGAATGTGTGGTGTTACCTCACACACACACACACACACACACACACACAATGGAACAATAGGCCACATGTACCGTAATGGGCCACCAAAATATTAAGCCCAAGTGGAATAGCTCAACTTTGGAAACAGAAAGGCTTGTGTTGGAAAATATTAGATCTTTGGAAAGTAAGAGCACAATTTACAGTAATGGAAATCAAATCCGTGCAGCACTACCCGTAACTTGTACACAGTGTTTAAACATGCAGGGTTCTGTAGGTGTGAGTGCTTTGTGGTCTAATAAAATAGTAGGCTTCAACAAATAATTGACTCTTATCTTTCCACAAATGCCAACCTAAACACTTTGAGACAAACACACTCCTGCTAAAGCAGTGATGAAATGGCAGATTTGTA
Organism: Monocentris japonica; assembly: GCA_900323365.1. NCBI lineage: Eukaryota > Metazoa > Chordata > Actinopteri > Trachichthyiformes > Monocentridae > Monocentris > Monocentris japonica. The sequence continues at coordinate 9,979 of OOFE01045383.1, read as the reverse complement.
AGGAAAATCTCAGTCTTTACTTTTTATTTTTTTTGATTGTCTTTCTCACCAAGTTGTACTGACACTTTTAGAGCCAAAGCTGGCTAATAAATACAATGAAATGTTAAAACGCACAATTGAATTTCAAATACAATACTCATCACAAAATGCGTGTGTGACCAGGAAACGGTGTCTGCTTCTGGAGGCCACGACCGACAAGAGCATGAAGTTACCTTTGCAGAGGTCAAAGGTGATGCGACCCCTTTAGGCGACACTAGAGCTATGGCAACAAAGTCTGCTTAAATAATGGAAATGCTTCTAAAAAAAAAAAGGCCATTTATTTGAGCCTGGCATGTGTGAGGCTTCCTCTACAGTCCAAATTCGTCTGTTCTAATTTGTCATGTTGTAAATCAAACAACAACTTCACATTAGTTAATACTAAAAAAACATAGCATTCATATCCAGTGCTTAGGATGTGTATGACACTAACAAAAAAGTCTATGCATGAGGCGAGTGGTAGCTCTCTTTTTTTTTTTCCTGTGATGCAAGCAAAACCAAGCTTGGAAAACTTTTCCTAGTAAAACCTTGCCAGATACGGTCGTGAAGAGAAATCTGAAATCAAAAGATATGAACCAGCTGAACAGAGCAATCCCAAAACCACCCTGGGTCGCAGGTGCTCAGGGTGGAAACATCTTCCAACTGCACATAGGATGGTGAGAATGGACAAAGAAAAAATATGGCGTGGCTTAATAAAAACATTTTGACATTTGAGTAAAATAGGGGAAAAAGAGTGAACACCCAGCGGCCACTACTCGCCTCAGACCATGACAAAAAGCTCTGGTGTTTTAAGAGGCCTGAATGCACTTTTCTTCCCCCATTCTACTACTAATAATTTACTTCAAAATATACATGCTATGTAGAAAAAGGTACCCTTTTTGAAATACCAGACCAGTTTAACACATTTTTTTGTAAGCATATCAATTCTTTGAAAACACAAATTTGGTGTATCGTTCCCACGTGATGCAGAGTGGATATTCAATTATTAACAAACTGATAGACAATACCAACATTTTGTACATTTTTGTATCAATTGAAAATACAATTCAAAATACAGTGAAGGGATCCAGAATAGAAGAAACTCCCATCCTACAGTAGGGTCGCCCCGGGGCTGCTCTAAACCCCTTTCCTATGAAGCTGAATTACTAAGGTACACTTCTAAGACTTGTGAATTCTTAAAGTGTCTGAGTAGAAATGAAGCTAAAACATGAATCTCTATCCACATGGCGTAGGTTAACTTTAGCCTGATTTAAAGGGACTTATCAGACGCTGGCGTTTGGTACAGTGCACACCACAATATCAGATCACTTGGCCTCAGGGAATTGTGGGGCAATGTGATTCATAAAAACACCAACGGAGTGGAATCGAGGAACAGTTGGGCCAAATCGCCTCAGATGCTGCTCTTGTAATTACGCCTCAACGCCAGAGGGGTTGCCAGAGATAGCGACACTAAATGTGTGTGACTGAGCGAGTGTGATGAAAATACATCCTCCCTGAGCTCTACCTGTGATCGGGCCAGGAAGGGAGCCAGCAGTTAGTGAATAGGAACTCATCTCATCAGATAGAAAAAGCTGATTGTATAAGACTTTTTTGCAGCATTAGAAGTTAAGACTACGACATCCCGAGTGAATGTGAATGTAGGTTTGGCACATTTGAAGTAAAACTGTACAATGTCTGGGTACTTTAATAATAATAATAATAATAATAATAATAATAATAATAATAATGTTATAAAAGGGATTTGGCTCCCTTTATTTAATTGACAGTCTGAAAGTCCTACCACTCTTTTGTATGAAAACAAAACAAAAAAAAAACAACACATTCACAAGCTGGCACATCATACCTGAGCTGGGATATAAAAAACCCATCATAAACAGTAATGTAATGTAAGCAGTTTGTCAGAAAAAAAGGTGTAGATGCACTGTATTCGTAAGAAACAAAAGTAAGACTATAAGACTACAAGAGCTAGGATTTATATTAAAACTTTTCAAATTTCAAGTTCCGACAGTCCAGAGTTTGTACAGGCCGTGGCCTGTCAGAAAAAAAAGTCTATTGAACAAAAACGAAAAAACCCACAAAAAAGAAATACGTAATGATAAAAACTAAATCACTCATAAAAGAAACATTTAAGACCAAATAGCTGTTGAAGACCATTTCCTGATGCTTCAAAATCCATGCATGCTCTTTAGAAACCACACACAGCAATGTGTTTGTCGCTCGTTTGTTCTTTGTGTCTCTCTCTCTCTCTCTCTCTCTCTCTCTCTCTCGTTTGTCTAACTCTTATTCGCTCCTGTCAAGATTGTCAAAGTGTGGGCAACTGAAGTTCATTGCCAGTTGAATGTCTGAAGGTCAGGTTGTGTTCCAGGTTTCTTGGGTTGTGTATTCACATCAGCCCTCTCCTTCAAATGGATGCCCGTCAAATATACTGTCAAGAACTCTCTGAGCATGCCCACAGAGTTTGAATCCATAGAATCCCTCCTAGATCAGTCTGGGCATGCTCAATGCATGACGCAACATGTCCTGAAAGCATGCCTGAAGCAATGAGTCTCTGCAATAAACTGTGTCGATAAAAAGTCTCTGAGTGTAAGGACAGGTGTTTTTACTATTGACACCCTGAGCACGCTCAGTTGGCACTGACAGCCTCCCGCGTCTCGTGGTCGCTGCTATAGTCTGATTTGGGCTCGTCCTCAAAGTCCTCGTACATGTCCATCTCGTCTTCTCCGTTGGTGGGGTCGCTGGGCAGATCCAAAGCTCCGCCCCCACCACCGAGGCCGCCCCCACCGGCAGGCTCAGCCTTCACCCCGTACGTACTCTGAATGACGGGGATGGCTGGCTCAGGACTGGCCGAGTTGCTGGAGCAGTCTGAGGTCAGGTGGGGGGAGGGTGTGGTTGTCGTTGCCATGGTGATGGCGCCCGGGTAGACCCCAATGCTGCCCACGCTGTTGCCGAGAGGAATCGGCGGCTGAGGCCTGGAAATGGAGAGGAGAGGGAGAGAGAGAGATGGAGAGAAGCAAAGAGAGAGAGAGAAAGAAAGGAGGTCAATTAAAAATTAAAAATAATGATAACTTTATTAATTATTATTTTTATATCTAAAAACAGATACCGTTACAAAGCGATTCACATACAAACTAAATTAAATTGCACAACATATGGAATAAAAATAAATAAAACCAGAGTAAAAAAAAAGGATAGGAATGAATAAAAAGATACAAGACAGATTAGAGATTTATGACAGAGCCAGAGTTTCTCAGGCAATCAAGGGGCCCTAATGGCGAAGAGCCCCACCAGAGGATCTCAGGTTCAGGTTCATAGGAGGCTAAAAGGTCTGTAACACAGCTAGGGGCCGGACCCGGCTGAACTTTAAAGGTAATAGATGAAATCTTAAAATCTGTCAACCAGTGAAAAAAGGAGCTATAATTGGGGTGATATCTTTGTTTAGCACCAGATTAAATCCTAGCCGCAGCGCTCTGTGCAACGTAAAAGACAAGAGATTGGCTTTTGGCTGATTAGACGCTGATTCATTGCGCCCTGACCGCTTTTAACAAAACATTAATTCTGAGACCACATAAGTTCAACAGCAATGCTTCTCATCTGGTCAGGCATGCCCTAACATGGAGCTTTCTCTGCCAGCGCACAGTAGTCGTCCTAACAGCGTCGGCTAAATAACCTCTTAAGATATGGATGGAATGAGGGTGAGCGCACATCACTCAGACGAGCCCTCTGGCTCCTCAAATGAGGCACATAAAGCTGGAAAATTGCTGTCACTTTTCTCACCTAACAGTTTTCCCCCCTCTGCCTCCTGAAACAATTACCGCAGTAAGCTCTGACAGACTCATTTTCACATTAAGTGCTTTAAAACAACACTGGTTTCATTATACAGAACGTGCCAGAAATTGGTTGTGTATCTCGCCCCGGCTCCCAGTAGCTTTTTCGTTTAGTTTTGATTGAAAGACCAGGCCTGGCGAATCACAGGCTTTTTGCCTTTTGCTTGACCACGCACAGTAAATGTGGCGTTCAGCCTGTGACGTCTACCTCACTCTCTATTTTCTCTCTCTCTCTCTCTCTCTCCCTCTCTGTCTTTCTCTCTCACTCCCTCTCAAACATCTGCTTACATTTCATATTCCACTATATGTCTGTCTGTGTCCAATTTCACTGCCCGCAAGCGCCCAGCATTGTCCTAATTTAATAAATGACAAGCTATTAAAAATCGCTCCTATCCAAAGCCGTGGCCTCTGGTAAATCCATCTCAAACACAGGCCACTGTGATGGCTTTAAACACATCCACGGCTGGTTCCTATTAAGACAATGCCACTGTTTTTTCCCCTCGCTGCGCTGCCCACACTCTAAAAATTAAATGGGCTTCAAGGAACCTTTAAGGGTGCTTCAGATTGCAACCATAGGGGACCCTCAGGAGGTTCCTTGAAGAACACCTTCATAGAGGGATCATGAACCCTAATGGTACTGCTGCAAACATCTAGCAGATGGGGGTTCTTCAAGGATATCCCCTTTTATGACCCTATGGACAGTATGGTGCTGTATACATATCACTCTCGTTCTATATCTGTCTACATTCAACGTTAAACATCAGGCATCTCATACTGCTGCTGCTACAGTGATGTTTGAGAGACTAATGTTATCTGTTAAATGCCCAGGTTGTATTTTGAAAGAAGTCCTTCATGAGCAAATAGGAACATTAATTTGGCAATTGTATTTCCAGCCTTTTATCTTTTATCTAGGATTCATGTAGCACCGAGCCAACATCTGATCCAAGGGGTCAGATGTCAGTGTGCTCTGACCCCACTGGTGAAATTCCTAATACATTGTGTGTGATATGGCAATGGAAATGTCTTATGAGCCTAAATCACAAAACAGGGCTGCAACAGAAAAGAACATCCCATACTTCCTAATTTGCCCAAATGAAATTGTGGTGTCGGGTCAATGGTCATGGCGGGAAATCTTTGAGCATAGCTTTCTCTTAAGCAGCAGTGAGGGAGCGCTGTGTCAAGAGAAAGCTGGACTCACCACCGATGGCTGAACCTCTTCACCACATTACATGATTACTGGGGTTTGAAGTCTTCAAAAACAGTTACCTCTTGCTGCCATTTGGGGCCACCAATGTGCAAAGTACTACTACAGCTTTAAAATTCCTCTGCCAATACCAGGTGTCTGATGTAGCTGTCTCTTGTGCTACTGAGCTAAGCTGAGTGCCTCAATAGAAAGCTGACTGGGACGTTGGAGGACACCACGTCTGACACTGTCACTCACCCCACGCTGAAGAACTGCCTCATCTCTTGACGCCGCGAGCGCATCATCTGCTTGTACTCGCCGATGCGCAGCTTCTTGCCGTCGATGATGCAGGTCCTCTTGGGCCGCGGCTTGTACTTGTAGTTGGGATACTTCTCCAGGTGGATCTTGCTCAGACGGGCCTGTTCCTCGTAGTACGGCTGCTTCTCCTGGTTGGTCATGGATTTCCAGCGAGAGCCTGGGGCAGACGATGGAGATTTTAGTTTAGTTTAGTCTGTTCAAGTCTAGTTTAGTTGACATGTCATAATACACATAGAATAATACCAAAAAGTGATGAGTGAAAAAAAAGGCCTTTGACAGGTTTTTATAAACTTGCGTGCTAAATGTGGTTGGGCTCCAAGTAAGTGATGAAATAAATGTAATGAGAACTGAATCAGTGATTCGAGAATGCTAACATGTCATTCCCAGTGCACTTTAGTACACCAATAAAGAAAAAAAAGCTCTTTGATGAAGCTCAATGCTCTTTGGTTAAGAGCAAACACATATATTCAAGAAAGGTAGCAAGGCAACTCTTCTGTGTGTCAAAATATGAAGAAGCCTTTATTCACTGGCTAGTCCGTTTAAAAATCCAACACGTTTTGGCTGACATGCCTTCATCAGGGCATTTTTTGGGACGTTTTTTCAGGTAGGAAGTTGCAATGCGAACAGACACAAGAGTCTTTAACCAAGCCGGCTGTTTAAAATTAGGAGTAGAGTAGAGTAGATCACACTCCATTCGCTCTTGGCTCTGGAAGAATGATACATTATGTCCTCGTTATTTTCCCCGTAAGAGAACCTTCAGAACAAGTGGACAGGGCCATTACCGCAGGAACGCAGCACATCTGCAGAGTGCTCTGACAACTGATTATACACACACCGCCTCGCTCTTCTATTTATCAAGGTTTATTTCGGACCTCTTCTTTTACTCTTTTTACTCAGGAAACAGAGAGGGGATTTTTTTTTAAAGGCAGGCCGCCCACTCCCCAAAGTCCAGCTGTGTTATTGTGTTGGGGAGAGATGCACTGTACACATGCAACTCATGGACACACACACACACACTATCATCTCATGTCCACTCTCAGTTCTGTTTTTTGTTCTGATACCGCCACAACCGTTTGGTAAATATCCGGAAAAATGATTTCTTATTGCTTCCTGCCAGTAGGATTTGACCGTTCACATTTGACCGTAAACATGTCTCTTGTGTTTCCTCTAAGACAATCCAAACGTCAGGAGAGAAAGGAATCTAAGTATCAGACTTAAGATTTCAAATTTGCCGTTAAAGGTCATTCGTATTGGAAGCATGAAGGACGGGTGGCAGGAATGCAGGAAGGACCCCGTTGAACACAAAGTACTTCTTTGTCGGAGCACGTTCAAAGCTCCACGTCAGGAGACCCCCACCTAAGTAAAAACCGATCTGTACACATCGCTTTGGAGCATTTTTATGTACATTCACTAACCCTTGAGCTCATTGGAGCCGTGCACTGGACAGTGGAGGTTTCAACAACCGTAAGGCTCGGCGCCGTGTGAATGGCTATCTGTGTCGGCGAGGTTAGTATCAACACGGTTACTTTTTACCTGAATGCATCCATCACACCGGTCAGGCTAGCACAGTGGAGCTCTGTGTGTGAAGCGTTCCAAGCTGAAAAACACACTAGCCCTTGTTATAGCCTGCAGGCTGATGGTAAGAGTCTCTGTGCCCTGCAGAGAGGCCGGCCCGTAACCAAATGTTCACAGGTCCGAGCTTCATCAACAGCCATTTGTGCTGTTGTCTTTGAGCGAGAAACCCAGGAACCCCTTGTGGGTTCGTTGTGGTATGTAGTTGTAGTCGTACTTTGTTGTCCCACTCTTTATCACTGAAACATCATAATATACCGAGCAGACAGGGCAGGCAAAGATCCATGATGATCATTCCACAATTTCATCGCACCAAATGAACGTTTTAACCTCTACAGGAGAAGATAAACCAATTACTGAAATAGGCACAAAACATATTACTGAAAATGTAGACTGAATCACAAGGAGCGAAAGATGAGGAGAATCCTCCAAGGCCAGAGCAGTTTCTCTGGGGGATTAAGGGTAGGGCTTGAATAAGGGTTAAGCTAAGGAAAGAGTCATGGTTAGGCTTTTAATGGTTTGGGTTGAGGGTTGAATGCCCTCTCTCCTGTAAAAAAAAGCAATCTTTAACGTCTTGCAAAACCTCACCCAGGATTTTGCTGATGTTGGAGTTGTGCATGTCAGGGAAGGTCTGCAGGATCTTCCTCCTCTCGTCCTTGGCCCACACCATGAAGGCGTTCATGGGTCTCTTGATGTGGGGCTCGTTGTTGTTCCTGCCCCGTGCCTCCCTGAACACCCGCGCCTCTGTAGAATTGCTCCCTATAGGACAGAGGAATCACAGTTTCTTCATCTGCACCACGTTGATCATTCATCCCTCATTCTTTCATACTAGCAATGCAAGATGCTAGCGAGTTGGAGAATGGTGGTTACACACAAGACTGCATAACCAGTAGTGTTCTCTCTGGTTCTTTCTGTCCGCTTACACAGTCTTTTAACTTTTATTTATCCAGGGCAGGATTTTGCTGAGCATGCTCTTTTTCACCGTTCTACATATATTCACAACTGTGAGCTTCCCAGGACGACCACAGTCGTGGGTTAAGTTTGACAGTACTTATTAAGGAAGGGAAGGGTGTTAATCATTCACTTTCCCTTCCCAGAGTTTCCCAGTTGGTCTGGGGATTTGAACTGGAAACCTTCCGGTTATTTCTTTACCCTTTAGGCCCCTTCTGCTTCCTTGGGAGAGGAGCCTGTTCGACTGCATGCATGACAAAAGCATAACAAAAGTCCACTCAGGGGGCCTGCTGGGATGCCCTCTACCCACATACACATACATATTGTACACACTATCCTCTGTTTGCTTCCGCCAGATTGTATCTCAGTGCCTGTGCTCCCGTGTTTACTCCTCTGATTCTAAACTAAACCATGATGAACACTCCTCAACCCCTCGTCGCCTGTAAACAGTGGGGCTTCATGGGAAACAGGTGGGTTGAAAAAAAATAAAAATAAAAACTTTAACACCCAGGCCATGTTCATAAACTACAATCACAGAATTAGGAGTTTAGTATATTATGTGCACTGTGTTAAACAGTATTTACTAACTCCTTATCATGCAGCATGTGGTGAACATGTGCTTAATATTTCAAATTTAAAAATTACTTGACGACTAACTTCAGCAAACTTGTGATCTCTACTTCCCATGTAGGAGGAACCTCCATACAGGCTGCCTGTCTTTGCCTGCTTTTGTTTGCATACTTCTGTTGGGTGGAATCTTCTGTGTCACACACACCAGTTGTGTAGAAAAAGGAGAAGTCAGCCTCTTGTCTTGTCTTTGCAGGAATAACAACAGTGTAAACCTTTAAAGAGCGCAAAATGTTGACTTTGAAAACTGTTTGGCTGTCCATAGTGTCCTTCACCGATCATTTCTGAGGAGCACAATAAATATTTGTGTCTGCTGAAAGCCTGCACGTCAAGGGTGGATGCCGTCTTCACCGTGGAGCCCTGAGAGAGGAGGCCCCCATAAGTGGCGCCTCCTGTCCGAGGGGCCTCCAGAGTTAAGGGTCACTGGTATCAATTTAGTCTGAGCAGGATGTGACTGCTTCTACCTCAGACTGAGCCTCCCCAACTCCTGCCCCTCCTTCATTTTCTGCCCCTCTCCCCTGCCATTTTCTCTTCTCTGTTTTACTGTTTTTATTGTTTTAAAATATATTCAAACCCACAGAGTTTCTAAGGCCCCTGCAACCAGGACCCAAATGAGGAACCTACTCTTGCAGAAGGAGCCATTATCGTGAAAACATGTTAGTAAGGAGTGTAAGGTCGTAGACACACAATAAAAGTATATCAAGCTAATAAAAATCTGAATTGTGATGTAGAGTGAGTGATAGAAAAAGAAGAAGAAGAAGAAAAAGAAGAAGAAGAGGAAGAAGACACAAAACAGAAGAAAGAGAGGCACTGGAGGAGCCTACCATCCAGATCTTCAGGTCTGGTCAGGTCGATGACCCGGTGCACCATCTTCCCAGCATCCTCCCCGAGCTTCCCCAGGTGCTGGCTCAGGGTCTCGTAGTGCAGCCGCTCCTGGAAAACAAACAAGGTTAAAGGTCACCCATAGAAAGTTGACACGACTGCAGCATTGCAGCTATATTCTTCTAAACTGGGTCCTTGAGGATGAGTTTGCTGGTAATGACAATAAAACAAACTACTGGGTGGAGAAAAGTCACATGTACACACCCAGTCACACGTATACGCACACACACACACACACACACACACACAGTCACACAGTCTGCAACTATCAGCATTAGCAACACAGTTTAATTTAGCATCAGTGTATTTTTTTGACAGTAACTGAGGTAAATGATAAGCTAACAGATGAGGTGTAGTCCCTTCAAGGCCGTGTTAGCCGACACTGTCCTCCCCAACCATCCTGCATCTTGCACGCTCTCAGATTCTCCTCCCGTCTGCCTTCTTGCTTGCCACTACACTCCCAAGCCAAATAACTCCAACAAGCTGCTGCCTAGGGGCCTTCCAGCTAAAATTACCCCACCACGCTCCCAAACTGCGGTGGAAAACATCGAACCCTCCGCACAGCTACCGCACATCCACACTCCTC
>OOFE01045379.1:0-10650 GCA_900323365.1 Monocentris japonica | reverse complement strand
CATAAATGCACTTCTATACTATAAAGTCTGTGGTTATTCACACACACACACACACACACTACAATAGGCAACTTACACATATTTCCCACTTGCACCTTATTGCACACATCTCTTGTCTTGTTATGTTTTGTCTTTTTTTTATAATTTATTATATGAATTTGTTTTCTTTTAGATTTTATATTTTTGACTTGTTTTTCTTCTGTTAAATGTTGCACCATCAGATCAAGGCAAATTCCTTGTATGTGTAAACTTACTTGGCAATAAAACCCATTCTGATTCTGATTCTGAATACTACTACTCATAATAATACATTTATTTTCTATAGCGCTGAGAACCCAAAGACGCTTAACATTAAAATCACAAAGAATAAAACACAACCAATATTACAATAAAATAGAGAGAAAAGAAAAACAAACAAAGGTGGGCAAAATGAAAATTATGAGACGAGAATTACACAAATGCTTTACTGCAGCAGTTGAGAGGAGTTTCCATATGAAGGAAACATTTCTGCGGGTTGGATCATAACCTTGCATCTCCAAAAAATCAACTGGTCAGGAATACATTCACAAGCATACGGTCATAAAACCTGCTCGACACGTGCACGGCAGGCTTGTGTAAACTTTCAAGTAAATGTTCAAGTAAAAACATGAAAATCCTGAAAGTTAGAGCATGTACATGCCAGCAGAGGAAGACAGGCACACACTGATTTGTTTGTTCATAACCTTTGTCTGGGTCGTGTCCCGACAAAATCTAATCCTGTCTTTCATTCATCTCATGACTTCCGTGACATAAGAGTGACAGTAGGGACTTGTGGTTTTAATAAAATATAACAACCTGAATAAGGTTGAGGAGGAATGATTATCAAGGAGGAATTTTCCCTATCGTTGTCGTGACTTGGTCTTTAGGGTTAAATAGACCGTCCCATTACCAGAAGCTCACAGATTTGATCCACCTGTGAAATATCTCAGGATGTGAGGAGACAAACTCCTACAGTGATCACAGTAGGTTTAACATGGTGATTGAAGAGCTCTAAAACTCCTAAAAAAGAAATCTTCCAACTTTTCATGTTGTCATGTTGGGAAATGAGTTCAAGAGACTGTTTCTCTGTTTCCGTATCACTGGACAAATCATCAGCTGTGCCACCAACCCAGGTCATGGGGTAAAAAGGAGTCAGCCAATCAAAGTAATCACTCAACGACAGCTCATGGTATTTGATGGTAGCCAATGTGCATGTGAATTGTCTTCAGTGCTACAGGTGACTGGTGACGGATTCTCATTCAGTTGTTGCAGAAGAACTGGGAAGGTTGCCATAATGGCTATAGTGGCACCTTTTTGAGATCTGATTCTCAAGACTGGAGTTCATGAGATCACGTCGCTGGATGTCCACCCTGTTACGTGTCTCCTGTGGCTGTATTCATTTAACTCTGTCTACTTTATCCCACTCTCCCTCTCCACCTCGCGTGTGCATTGTGGCTGGATTGCATCCAGAACACAGATTCCAATGCAGGACTAACCAGTTCCATAACTGGTTCTGAGGATCCAATGTGAGAAAAAAAATCAGCAATCAAAATCTGTGCTGCCAGACCTGTCACCTGTCATTTAATGCATCCTGTGGTGATCAGAAGATAAAGGTTTAATCAATCCATTTTTGTTGAAATGACATTTAAATCAATGATCTACAGCACCATTATATCTAAAAAGTGTTTTTATTTGATAGACAGCAAGCGTTGAAAGTCATCTAATGCCTGGATGACTCCCAGTTCCTGTTTAAAGAAATGTGCAATCAAGCATACCTAAAGCTGGTGTTGAATCTCAAATAAATACCTGCTTTATGAACTATTTACCTAAAGACAATGTGGGTCAGGTTCATTGCTTTCAGGTGACAGATCCCTTTGAATGGATGTAACACTGGGTTTATTGTCAGGAGTCGGTCACATCTGAGCGATGCTTGACCATCTGGATGAAACATACAGCTTATTGTCCAATAGCGTCTTTGTCATTTTCATGACGTCGTTGCTGTGACACTTGCTGCATTCAGCACCAGCACAGAAGAAGAAATGATCATAAATGTGAAGATTAAAGAATAACTTGTGTTGGAAAGTGTAAGTGTTTTCACGGTCATACTTGGGACCTTTATTCAGGAAACAGCTGAAGACAAAGTTAAGGACATTTAGTTTATTCCCTGCTATATATTACAGCCCTGTAGTACATGAAACCAACAGCTGTTGACTGCAAATGTGTGTAAAATACATAATGACTCAAACAAAGATGTTGTCTTATGATTTTGTTACGTTTGTTTATGGTTAACAAGCTTTTGTATTTGTCTGAAAGCATATTTAATGAATGATTCAAGGGTACCCAGAAGCCCTTTGGGGTGACCAGCAAAAGTTGACTAAGCCCAGATCAATCAAAAGTAAGAGTAAAAGCTGATCTGAGAAAGTTAAAGGAAGAGCGGACTGGGGAAATGCTCTTGGCTGGCATCAGTGATAAACGACACATTCGACTCCCCAAAGGCAAATCAGAGGTCTGGACATGTTGCGTGATCTGCTTGGGCCAACACCCAGCCGATAACCCACGCATGTTCACACAGCACATTGTCAGCCGCTCAAAGTCGGTGCACAATTCACACCTTCACATGCTTCTAACATAATTTAATGCTTCTCAGACTTTCTCATTCCGAGAGGATGAAGTCAAATACAGAGAAAGCCGAAACCAATTTGTCCCCCGTAACACCGAGTTAATCCCACCACTTAGTATCAATTTACTCGTACAAGAACTGCATGCGCTTTCTCAGGTTGCTAATAAGGTGGAAGTAATAAGCTCCTGGATACCGTTTTACCGTGCCAGTCGTGCGTTATGAAGACAAGCTTTCATATCTCCCCGAGTAGCACAAGCACCATTGTAGCTGTCGAGAACTCCACTCGCAAAGGCAATTTTAAAAGTTAGATTGCACCATCGGCTAATTAGAGCAGTGAGAGCACGCTGTGTTCTCCGAGCGTGAACATACATATAGGGGAAGGATATCTCCCAGCGCCTTTCAGTGGAGTTGGAAATGCTCAGCCACAGTGGGGTGCCAATCACTGCTGTATGTTCCTTTCTGATGAAATCACTGACAAGAGTCCAGAACTTAAGGAAGAAAGAATTTGCCTTGGTGCAAGTGGTGTACATTACATTAGTCATTTAGCAGACGCTTTCATCCAAAGTGACTTACAATAAGTGCATTCAACGTAGGCAGGCAAAAGAACTACTAGTCACCGAAGATCGTAAGTGCATTTCCTTCCTAAACAAGCATCTAAGAGCAGAACCAGTGCGAAGGTGAACGTACAATAAGGTATCTACCTACTTTTTATTTAAAGGATAATTCCGGTATTTTTAAACCTGGGCCCTATGTTTACATATTTTGGGGTCTAAATGACTAATAGGTACAAAAAGTTTTGGTATTGATCCAGTAGATCCCCTCAGCCAGCAGCCACGAAATGGGCTGCAATGGCTGCAACGTAATCCTTTGAGGCAACTGCGCTCGATCAAAGTATGTGCACTAGAAGTGCTTGTTTTTGCCACTGACAGGCTCAGATTGTTCTTCCAAGTGTCTGACAACATTACAGAAAGGATCCCTACAGAGATAGACCTTTGTTTAACCAGAAACAGAAGTCCCACTCAAGGAGAAGTCTCACTCTGAAATCTCACGAGAGGTGAGTTGTTGCAGGAAGAGGATGGTGGAAATGTGAGTCAGAGTTGGAGAGAGGAGTTTGGAGTTTACATAGAGGAACTGCTAGCAAGAATTTATTTCCAAAGTCATGGCTGAACATTTAGCTGATTTCAACAATGTAGATGAGACATTTGAATTTGATGGCCGTCCCTCTTTATTTGAGCCTAAACAACTCACCTCTCGTGAGATTTCAGAGCCTGTCAGTGGCAAAAAACAAGCACTTTTAGTGGACGTACTTTAATCAGGCGGCTGAGGTGATCTACTGGACCAATTCCAAAACTTTTTGTACCTTTTAGTCATGTAGACCCCAAAATATGTAAAAATAGGGCCCAGGTTTAAAAATACTGGGATTATCCTTTAAATAAATGAAACAAATAAGCAAGTGCTAAGAGGAAGGGTCAGGGTAGTGTTTCTTGAAGAGGTGGGTTTTTAGCCTGCGGTGAAAGATGGGCAGTGACTCTGCTGTCCTGACATCAGTGGGGAGTTCATTCCACCACTGTGGGGCCAGGACAGAGAAGAGCTGTGTAAAGATATAGCAACAACACAATAACGCAGTTAGAGTACTTTTCTGTCTTGGTCTTTACATTGGTAGGGATGTAGTGATGCAAGCCTGGTAAGCTGTATCAAACACAGCTATAAAAATAAGTGTTGTTGTAATCCGTTGCTCAGCGCAGCAAAGGGAAATTGGGTACAAAGCTGCGCTCTCCGTCTTTCCTGACTAAAGGCTCCCATGTAGATCTCAGGGTTTTGTCAAATTCATTAATTCTTGTTGTACAGAGTGAGAGAGAAACTGGGATCTTAGCACAGACTTAGATTGAAGTGTGTAAGACGAGGCCTCTGTCTTTTTATGTGCTATAGAGTTTCTCACCTCTTACCGCCATTCAACAGGATTAGAAGGAAAACCGGTTGGGGGTTACTTGTTTGGCCATTCCCCGTGGAGTTTATTCTCACTCTCTCAAGACATACGGCCACTCCAAAGCCTGAAGGCTGAAATGTAATCTTGGGCTTTGCACAGCAAATCACATGGGCTCTCCTGGAGACAATAGACCCAGGTACTGTATAGTGAGGAGAGGGTGGAGGGGCGAACTCTCATAAGATGAAGTGGATGGTATGGACTGTAATGGATACATCCACCGTTTTGACAATTTGAGGATTGAAACAATATATCAACTTGTGTTGTACTGCACTGAAAGTGGAGAAAGGAAAGCATCCTTATGGCTCAAGTGCAGAATGCTAATAGCATTGACAACAAACCACACACAAAAATATCCTAGACATTTCATCCATGACTACTTCTGTTTAGGATAGGGAATTTAACTATGTTAGCAATAGAGTTAACACACCCGAAATGAATTACCTGTGCAATAGTTTGCAATGTATCTTTGGGAATTTCTTCTGTATTTGAAAAATGAAATTTTGTGATGTATTTTTTAAGATAATGACAACAGATTCATCATTAGCTGTCAAAACGCTAAGAGAGCCATGTACATGTTACATGTTTTTACGATACACTACCTAAAGGAAGGATTTGCAACATGCCAGCATCCTCTCAGATGAACAGAGTGTTTTCACAGTCCACTATCTTACCCCCAGAAATCACAGGGAAACAGCATGTAGGGGTTAGCTACAGAAGAGGGAGATAAGTAGGAACAAAGCCAGCCTTCCCACGGTGTCAAAACAAGACCTCCCATTTCACCCCTATAGACTAAACGGCCTTGAACCAGACACCAGACACTCTGCAGCCTTGGTGAGATTAGGAACAGAGAGACTTCTTCAGACAAAACTATCTCACAAACTGCTTTGGCACCAGGCAGGGGCTTCAGGCACGTTCAGGTGTGTTTTGGAGTTTTTTGTTGCGGATCCAGATACGGAAGTCTGAATTTCCTACAAGAAAAATCAATGTTATGGGCTTTCAAGTCAGATTTCCAAGTAGGAAACCCCGAGTTTTTCAAGATGCAGTTATCTTCCGTCACGTAAACATGGTGGTACAATCCTCAAAATACGCTTAAGTTTGATTTTCAGCATTGCATGACTTCTTACATCTTACATCCACCGTGGTAAATAGTTAGACATATACATTTGAAATGCAAAGTTGTGCTTTTAGTTGCTAACATTCTGCGCTTGTTAGCTAGCTAACGTTGCCAAATATCCCTGACATAACATTAGCTGTTGCATGAGGAATAGTTTTACTTAATGTAACTCTCACAGGCGTCTATGTTTGTTTTGATATGAAGTTTGTTTTAAATCCTTGAAGGTTAAAGGCTTGCTGGCCATGCAACGCCCAAATTCACACATACACATTTCACAACTGAGAGGTGCCGAGTGCATACACAGTTATGGGCACTGAGCCCATAACATTCCTGGATCCATTTTGTTGTTTGATGTATTTTTCTTATTCCCGTGGATAATGTGACATCACATCAAGATATTTAAGATATAAGATATAAGACATTTTTTCATCAATCTAAAACATCAACGGTAAATGTCAGGTTTTGGTGTCAGCCCCTCAGAATCAAAGAGCAAAGCTTCTTTCTAGACCGACGATCGACAATCATACAGGGAGAAACCCATCACAGAAGAGGAGAGATGTAGTAGACAGTAGATAATAGACCAGAATGCAATGCAGCCACAAGACATGTGTTCTGAGTAAGCGCTCGCTTTTTCTTGATTGAAAACTCAAACTCTAAGTAGACGAGGCAGGCTGAGGGAAAGTGGGTGCCGCAAAAAAGTAAATTACAACACTTCATCACAAAATAACTCCTGGAATGCACCGAACATCACAGAATGATGATACATAACAGTGTATCTGAGGGGGGGGGGAATTTCCTTTTAAGTGCCTTGCTCAAGGGCACTTGAACAGTTTCTTAGAGGAGAGCATTTCTCATCAGATCACTGCCACCCCCAATAGAGCTACAAAATGTGCAGATTTTATGCAAGCAGAATTTGCGTGAAGGCACACTCGCCCACTCAGCGCACACACAGAGGTATTCAGCTGCGCGATAAGAATGCAATTTGTGTTGTGTGGGACTCAATGAGCATCGCTGCCTGGCGTGGGCGGCTCCTCCTCTCTTGTAATCAACATGTGTGCTGATTGGCCCAACCTCTGGAGGACGTGTTCAGGGTGCAGATGAAGGTTTCAGCATGAACAGAAGTATTGAATAGATATGGAAATGTCTACTTTGGTCATGAGACGACATTCCTTTTCCAGGCTCTTATATGTTGTGCAAAGTATTGTGAAGTTCATTTTTGTGTCATTGAGCCGTCTAATGCAAACCAATTTTTTTTTACAGTATATTTGGATTGATAAGGTCCATGTGCATTGAGAGGCGTATGGATATATAAGTATATATAAGTATAAATAATATAAATAAGTTGTCACATTCCAACAGTCAGTCAAGATCTTAGATGGACCCTAATTCCAGGGTCATGATAAATGAAGACAAATGGTGGCAGGGCCGGCCTTGTGGCTAGTTAGACCTAAGTGAAAGGTCACAGGTTTGATTCCCACCACAGCCAGTGTTTGCATCAGTGGCCGTTTCTCATGTTTGACTGTCCTTGAGCAAAACACTGAACACCTAGTTGCAGAGTCATCGTAAGCTGCTCTGGATAAGAGCGTCAGCTAAATGCCTAAAATGGAAATGGAATGTAAAATGTGACAACAAGGGCTATATTAAAGCACACACACACACACACACACACACACACACACACGCCTGTCCACAGCAATGAGGGATGGCTCATAAATGAAGTTTTTATGTGAGGCCAGACTCTGAAATAGTGGTGGGTGTGGGCTAGCTACCGTGGAAGAACAATGGAGGGTGTTTCCTGTTGGAATCAAACCACCTCTAGACCCAGCTTCCTCTGTGTGTCTGCAGTGTGTGTGTGTGTGTGTGTGTATGTGTGTGAGACAGAGAGAGAGAGAGAGGGCTGCAACTGCCACACTCCAACATTGCCTCAGCGCTGTAGAGAGCTGCTCCACATTAGTCTCATGTGTGCGTAAGAGCCACCGGCGTCAAGATGCTTCCACATAAGGATAGGTAGGGGTCGTGAACCTATCAGCTCGCTCCCTCGCTTTGTGCGTAAATCAACAGGTGCTCCCTACGTCCGCTCTGACATCATGTCCCAGAGCGGAGCAGCATCAGGCAGCACTCCGGCCAAAGAAAGCAAAGGAAAGACAATGTGAGTGCGGGAGGTGAAAACACAGAGAGTTTCATGACCACTTTGATTCCTCAGCGGAGATCCAACACAGAGTTTAGGCACTAAAGATTTTGGAGAGTGTTATCTGTCTGGTGACATAGTGATCATCTTTAAAATGACAAACACAAACACAGCATCGCTTCAAGGAAAATTCCACCCTGGATACTCTATGTCATCAATCTGTCATCAATCAAAAGTGTAATTTACCTTTTTCTTGTATCCACTTTCCCTCAACCTCAACCTCAACCTCAACCTTGTCTACTTCAGTTAGTGATTTCCTACATTTCCCAGAATGCCTTTCAATAATCCCCAGAGAACTTGCCTTGACCTGTTGTATTCAGCTGGGCTTTTAAAAGTGAGAGCCGCGTCCCCTCGCTCAAAACAAAACATGTCTTGTAGCTGCATTGCATTCTAGTGTATTGAGGCTACTGTCGATTGAGGAATTGGTATCTCTGCCTCTTCTATGATGGATTTCTCCCTGTATGATTGGTGCAAAATGGTGGGTCTAGAAAAAGTCCTTCCTCTTCATTTTTTAGGGACTAACACCAAAACCTGTTGCTTACCGTTGATGTTTTAAAGCAACACTCCATCTTTCTACCAAAAAAGCTCTTTGGTGAGCTGAAAATTTTGTGACAAGACGTCCAGCAGCAGTTGTGAGTCTAATATTTACCTAGTTTGTTATGCTGCAGGATACCACAGCACACTGTACCGGATGGTGCGAGCAAGCGTTGCATCATTTCCAAAGCAATACAATGCACTAAAGACTGAACTCACAAAGGGGGAAAAGCCCACCAAACTTCTCACTGTAAAGTGGTGAGTTGATCAAGTTTCTTTAAAATGAATTGGCTTTCTCCTCATGTTATTAGAGAAGGTGGTCGCTCCCCTTGTTAATAGTTTGTTCTCTCTCTCGTTGTGATGAACGGGTTCGGGAGTGTCAGGAGAAAAGGTTTAAAGCCTGTTTTAAGCCTGTTGTTCACTAGCAGGCGGTTGGCTGATCTTGCTCTGCTGTCAAGGGGTTTTGTCATTGTCCGATGTTGTAATTCCTCCTCTGTGTCCTGTAGGGAAGTGTTTATGTTTCCTGGACAGTTGGCTCGGTCTACGGTCGTCGGTTTTTCCCACTCTTCCAGATCTGTTTATCCCACTTTTCTAACCCCATCTAAGACTATTTGAAATAGCCTTTCAAAAATGGTCATTCTTTGCCACATAGCCAAATAATAAAAAAACTGCTGAAAAAAAAAGCCGTTGAGTGAGACAAATAATTACACACTAATACAAATTAAACTTTTGTAGAGAAAGTGCTCCTGAATTATGTGGAATATGAAAAAAAAAGCAGTGGAAGGAATAATTGCTGTTTACTATAGGCTACAGTGGTTTTGTGGTGCAATCAAACTCTTTTTTGTGATCATGCTTCATGATCACAAAAAACAGCCCATTTAGTTTGTTTACTGTCTGCAGGGGGGCGCTCCTCTCCCAAAGTGAAATGGCTTCAGCAAAGTAATAATTAAGACGGAGGTTGACAGGGAGGGGATGGACAGGCAGAAAGACAGTGATGTCATTGGTCCTGCAGGGAGGGATGTTTTATGGCATGCCACATCTCCCCGGAGACAGACCTAATGGAAACAGCTTTTTTTTTCTTTCTTGTTGACGCCCATGTATTATTTTTAAGTTACACAATGGAATTTGAACAGGTGTTGAGGGTTGTGAAACTCTCTCAACATGGATGTAAAGTCTGGAAACTTTCAATTTTTCTTAATCTAGTCTCCATCTTTGTCTCTGTGGTGTTCCTCTCTGTGGTGTTCCTCTCTGGGACTGTGGTGCTCCTCACTGTGGTGTTCCTCACTGCTCTTCCCAGACATCACCTGTCAATCAAACAGTGTGTCCAGCACTGTGACGTCTTTCTCCTTGGGTTTTCTGTTGATGGAGTTTGAGTGTCTGTAGGTGGCGCTCTTTTCTTTGTCTGTTTATTCCAAACAAACCGGAAACGTAAGACTCATCACTTCCTGTCTCCACAGATTTCTCCCAGGAAAGACCTACCTGACACCGAGTGTTTAGAACAGCAGATGGAAAGGCTTTCATGAACTGGTTTAGGTAGCATTAGAGAGAATAGAGAGAAATTAAACTGACATGTCATAGATTATCACTTTCAAGTATCAAAATGGAAAACACCTAAATTGCAGTGATGTGTTTTTTACCCGTCATTTCATCATCAGCTAGTGCTTCTCCCCCGGCCTGATCTCCACCCCACGCAGCTCATCTGGAATTTTCCAGCATTTCAAAGTGGAATTCCCTGTCCCTCTAAGGTAATGCACTGCTCTTTGTGCTGAAGATAAATCTCGGCCGTCACGGGTCCGTCTCAGGAAATGCCTGACTGAAATAGGTGGTCATAAAAATGTGGGATTCAACACAAAGGGTTCCATTTCCTTCACAACCAAATACAGTAAATGAGTTTGCTGTCAAAGCCCCTGAAGCAAGCGTCCTCACCGAGAGACTGAACACAGCTGGAAACGGGTCTGCCAGAGAGACTGTCATAATGCAGACCATTGTCAAAGTTACTATGTGGCCTTTTAGGAACAAAATGGACAATTTGTTCCCATTATTGTCGTTCGTACTTATTTCTACTTTATCCCTATCTGTGTAAATATAGGTAGGTAGGTAGGTACTTTTAAAAAAGGGTGCAAAAAGTGAAAATGTGCAGAAAGTGAAATGTGCAGTAGTAGTTCTTGGGGTGGGGAGGTGGGGGAGGG
>OOFE01045378.1:0-11439 GCA_900323365.1 Monocentris japonica | reverse complement strand
TTTTTTTTTTTTCAACACGGGTAACAGTTCTCTCGCCGTACGATAACGTGCGGTACTACCACATGTTTTCTTCACTGTTGTGCACGGACGGAGCCGTGTTTAAGTGATTCCCGCTGCTACCGAAGAAGTTTTATTTTATGTGTTAGCGTTAATTGTACAAAAGGTCAGATAGTGGGCGGGGCCTTTAAGAGAAGAAAATAACAGACTTTTAGAAATCTGATTCCTTGGACAAGGTTTTGGAAATCTTAAGTTATATTTTATGCAGTTCTTGTTGAAATGTGTTAACGGAAGCCTTTATGAATGGGCGGTGGATTTCAGGTTCTGATAATGTGTTCATTTGTCTGATTTCATGAAATTCCTAAATGTCTATTCTGTAGGGGCTGCAGAAATGTCTACAGATATTCGGTAGGACAGTCTGATAATTCCCCAACATCAAGGTATCAGACGAATCTTTTGTTGTCCTACATTTTCATAGTAATACTGGTAGAAAAATCCGCCTGCTGCTCACAACTGATATCTTAATAATGCCATGCCATTAGTGAGATCAGGTAATTTCAGCCCATCAGTGAAAGTAGGGCTTTTAATGTGAAGCGAAGTGTCTGAATGATGTTGTACTGTTGCTAGATGGTGTAAAAGAGACAAGAGCGTGTATCAAACAGGCCAAAAAAAAAACTGTCAGTGAACTTGGAAGTGGATTTATCTTATTAGATTACGGCTGCATGAATGTGTTTACATCCAGTAATAATAGGACCAATGTAATTTTTTTTTTTTTTTTGCTGTTTGACTAATGCACAGACTGAACTTGAATTGAACACGTTTATTTTTGAATACTGTTCACCGTTTCCCTTTTAATAAAGAGTCATTCAGTCCTACCGTACAGCTCCAAATCTTTTAAACAACAGCTCAAGAACAAATCACAGCATTAAAACAAATGTATTCTTCATATAGACAGCAGCTTCTGTTTGTATCTGAGTAAATTTCACATTTTCAATTATTTGGTGCAATGCTTTTATTTTCTGAGATGAAGGAATCAAAACTCTTCAACTGCAGCTCTTCAAATAAGAATGAATTCACTGTTCATTACCAGGTGGGCACTGGAAGCTCAGCTTTTTTTTTTAATATAAATTTGGTTTTAGCTGTTTAGTGTGTCCAGTAGAAAAGGGCAAATTTGAGATTTCCTCACATTCATTTTCCAAAAAATGTAATGCTACAGAAATGTTTGCTTTACATTTCTTTTTGCCAAAGACTTTTAAACAGTACTGTATATTGCCTGTTATAGCGATAACACGGCCAGGTACCCTCAGCATCATAGTAGCCAAACATTGACCCTTTTAGTCTATTACTTTTATCAACTCTTTTGATTAGAAATGTCAAGCTAATGCACTAGTTTTGATGTTATTGCGTACATTATATGGAAAGAATGTTTGCCGCTTGAGAACACCATGAACTGAGCACTGATTTGAGCTCACGTTCCCGTGTGGAGTTCCCGCGAAATCTCGATGTTTTCCTCCTTTAATAAATGAGTTGTTTGATTATTGTTCATTATAAACTGCTATATGAATACATTCAGTGTTCAGGAGGTGGTCATGAGTTTGAATAAACCCACAAAAGCACCCCCTCCCCTTTTTTTGGCACACTATATATTACACCACCTGATCAGCTTGTAAGCTAGTCCTTGACAAATCAACATCTGTCTGGCTGTTATGTCCAGACTGCTGTATAGTTGTGTTGATCAAATCAAACTACGTCCTTTCATCTTCATTTTGAACATTAACAAAAATAATTTCAAACAGCATAGTCAGGCATTTGTTCTGTGGTGTCAGTGGGCTTCACTGATTGAAATAGAATTGGTTTGGCATTGGGTTAATACCAGATACAGCAATCGACACCCCATCAGTCAGTATCGTTTTGAATTTCACTCCAGGTCCAAAAACAAAACGTCGTCTTTGTTAGCGAGATATCCGACGGGCACCAGGCACGTGCCGATTGGGTTTCAGTAGCACTTCCAAAGCTGTTTTTCCTGTCTTTCCTGGTTACGGGACAGACGTAAAACCTTTAGCAAAGCATTTGTTTGGTATGGCCTTATCCTAGTCTTTAGTGCACTTCATTCTTTCCTCTCAAACTCATCTATTTATTACACACCACGGTGGCTCAAAATGCGAGAAAAAAAATATAAGCTATGTTCCAAAAATATCTGTAGTCAACAAAACAGGCTGTTTACAAATAACAACCATTGTGCTTGCGGTCGGCCATGAGAATAAATTGGCACTGTGACGTCATCAATCGTATACCAATAGCAGGACCAAACAAAAAACCACATCACCTATCGATTATCTACCATAATTATACCCCCTAAGAAACATGCATCAAGGCAAAAAAAATAAAAATAAAATTGTCACTTTCATTGGCAGCAGGTCAATAGAGGTCGCTATTCTGACAAAATGTAACCTGAAATGGATTTACAACAGTTTAAATATGCTCTCCATTAATACAGCCCCTTCTTTTTGTCTGACCTTCCTTTCTTGATTTGGTGCAGTGCATGACCGTGAGTAGTGGTCACGCAAAATACTGAACCAACAAATACCATGAAATCTTTCTGGAAAAAAAATAAAAATCATGAACAAATACTCAACAAATACAAATAATGCGGCGTGATGATTGTCATGAAAACAAAGAAATGGGATGGAGACAAAAAGCAAGAATAAAAAAACCCTACAGCAGCAATAACAGTGATACCTTTCTTCCAGGTATAGAAAATGCAACAGGCAGAGATGCTAAACACGTGAGGACTTCACCCCACCCCCAATCCCTTTAAACACTATTGGCTTTTCGCTCTCAGTTTTCGAGAAGGACCGTCCGGAGCTGATCCTCTTCGCTCATGCCGATTGTGGCGATGGCGCCGTCGTTGAACTCAAACGACGTCCCGCCGTCCACCACCATGCAGGCGTCCCAGCACCGGGAGCGCACGCACACCCTGCAGGAGCAGAAGCGAGCAGCTTTCAAAATGGACAAATGCTACGGATATTTGTTGTTGTATCTGAGGCGATGTCTCAGACGCCGCCGGTAGCGCTTCTCATTTGCTTGGATTTTGCCTTGAAAATAAGGAATGCCGACTAACTTGTTGGCGAAGCCTCTCTGGCGACTGCTGGAGAAGACTCTGTTGACGATGGGCTCCCTGACGCTGAAGAATAATCGTCTGTCTTCCGGACTGAACACCAGAGACTCGTTGTATTCATCAGTAACTGAACAGACAGACATAAGACGCATGCTTTTCAATCATCAGTCAAAACAAAGTCAAGTCAAAGCCAAAACATGGAAGAACACAGAACTCACCTTTTTCTATAAATTCCCGATCAAGTGGGATATCAAGACCGGTCAGTAACTTTCCTGGCGAGAGAAACGTTTTGTTATCGTCTGCGGTGTCAGATAGCTCAGCCTGCAATTCCTTTTAGGTTCACAGAAATTTTGACGGGAAAACTACACCAAAGATGACCTGGGCAGGCGTGTACATACATACCCATTCTTAAAACATCCTCCACAGCTTGTTCAACCAATTTGTTGATATTGTACGACCTGGGGGGGGCAGCAAGAGGAAAAAAAAGACAGGAATGAGTTGAAATATGTAGCGATCAGTCTCTTTATTTACTGATAAAGGCTTTAAGGAGTGAAGCTACATAACGACGGTGAAACTGGAATGAGACGTATTGGGAGAGGGGTGGGATTTAAAAACAGCATCTAGGGGTAAAAATAGCAGCTGTCAATGACAGCTGCTATTTTTGCAAAAAAATGCTCTAAAAAATGAGAAATGCTTTTAACAATCTAGTCGTGTACTGAAATACAGCCTATAGAGTTTAACCAGTGATTTGTAAAGACTTGATCAAATGACTGTCACATCTTGCTGTTTATCCGTGTGGTGTTTATTCTGTCTGGGAAACCCACTTGCTGTCAAGGTGGACAGCTTCTAATATTTCTGAGGAGGTCATAATAATAATAATAATAATGTGAGGTGTACCAGGCTTTAGATCCCGTTCCCGTGCAGATGCTGAGGCCCGAGCTCTTCTGCTTCTCCCACGGCCCATCATCCACTGAGATCTCATAGTAGGAGGCCCTATGGGGCAAGAGGGTAAGATGGGGTTTGAAGGGTTTACACTTCACCCTGTGATGGACAGAGATCCACTGATGAGCGCTGGACAGATGTGGTGAAATGGTGGGGGGGGGGTTACAACACACAGACGGGCAAGCAAACACAGGTATGTTTTGGATGGGGGTTACGTGCGACGACGTGGTTGGACGACGAGGGATACCTGGAGGACAGAGACTCTCCGATGAAGATTTCGTTCAAGCTTCTGACGGGGAGAAGACTAGGCTTGGAGAAGCTGTCATTAAACGTCCCAGGGCCTGAGGAGCACAGCTGAATTAATCGAACAGGTAGGGAACAAAGACATCAACATAAAGATCCACATGCTTCTTGCACGGGACAGACAGACAGGAGGACGGACAGAAGTACTGGGACAGGTACACGTGGTGGGTGGTGAGTCATACTCTGGATATCCGTAGTGGTCATGCGGTGGGCCTGGTTGTGCTGCTCCAGGCTCAGCTGCTGTTCGTGCAGGTCCACCGGTGTGGGGTTGATCCCTGTGCCCTCCAAATGCAGGCGAATCCTCTGGCGCCACAGCCACCTAGACAAGGCAGAGGGGAGTTGTTGCTTAATGGGAAAAATAATTAAATATAAAATAACACTATTTGTTAAGCTGCTTATCATTTTTTTTATTTAATGCAACTCCAAAAAAGACCCAATTAGAGTGTACAAAATATTAGGGTCACCCTTCCTGCTACATATGTTGAGTTGCACCCCATTTGTGCACAATCCAGGTCCAGGATTGCCAAGAGGACTAAAAACGAAGTGGATTTAATAGGTGAAATCAATTACCTTCCACCTGGATTCACCCAATCAGTCTATTTTCACAGAAAGAGCATGTTGTCTGCTCAGTGCAACTGTATTCACAAGGGACCTTTAGCCAATTCAGAAGAAAACTGGACACAGAACACTGAAACGGCATGTAGAAGAGCTCTAAAACTGCACTCGATGCTGTGTAAATTTCCCTAATATTGATTTAGTGGCTCTGAGTGGTGGAGAAAAAAAAGGGGGAAGGGGTGATTAAATGGAAAAGCATCGTGGAAGTTAAACAACGCAGGAATACAGATAAGCGTGACGAGAAGGACAGAGAGATAATATAAACCCTGACAAGAATAACCCTGTAGCAGTATCCAGGCCAATCGTGGGCTTTAGTAAAAGGTAAATACACACCTGAACTCACCACGACAGAGTTTCTCCAGTGCCTCTGGGAAGGCATGAGTGTACCGTACAGGTAGGCACAGATGACCTTCTGACCTTTATTTGAAAAGGGAGAAATCTAATGAATTCAGGTATAGGAGGGCCATTAAATGGTAACATGGAGCGACAATAATTCTTCAGCAAACACATTATATTAGTATGTAAC
This sequence comes from Monocentris japonica, assembly GCA_900323365.1. Classification (NCBI taxonomy): domain Eukaryota; kingdom Metazoa; phylum Chordata; class Actinopteri; order Trachichthyiformes; family Monocentridae; genus Monocentris; species Monocentris japonica. The sequence goes on along the minus strand of OOFE01045378.1, from coordinate 5,938 downwards.
AATAATAATAATAATGCTTATTTGGATGGCACTTTTTTCAAAAACAGTTTACAGTGCTTTAAAATCAAATTAAACCAAATGTGAAACTCATCGAATACATTGAAAGTAACCTGACTTTCACGGCAGAACCTAAAATAAAACTTCATCTTGAGTGGTAATGGATTTAATGACACATTGATACATATGATACAATCATCCTCTATCCGTTTAACAATTCAATCCCTTCCTGAAAGGCTTTCGTAATGTTTTTTTTTTTTTTTTTTTTACCTCTCAGGGTCTGTGTTAACGCCAACAACTGGTTTGTCCTTGCTGAAAACCTTGCTGGCAACAAGTAGCATTGTCCCGTCGCCTAACAAAACAAACTGCAGTTAGAGAACAAGTATTGTGTGGTGCCATTTGTTGTCTGAGTCCTTTGTTCATACGACTTTATGCCCCTCTGAGTGAGAAAGTCCCACCCATTCTGCACACAAAAGTTGATGTCCAAGGACTATTCCTCTATTGAACAAAGGAAGGTGCTAAGAAAGAATTGTTAATACTCAAATAACATAATAAATACTAATAATAATAGTGACAATATTAATAATTATTTGCTATATTTGCAAATACAGACTGAGTCCAAGTTGAGTCCAGACATAACAGGCACTGAATGCACCACTTTCTCATGTTTCTAATAACTCAAATATCCAACAATATTTTGAGTAGAGCAGGCATAAATACAAACATTAGCAAACTATCTGAATGAGGAAATCCTACCTCCCGCAGAGATAATGGTATCTGCCCATCGCACTACTTCTTCATCATATTCTCCTCTCTTCACAACTCGCACCTCAACGCCTTCCCTCCTGCAATTACATAATCATAAAATTGCTTGTTTTTTTGTTTTTTTTATCCCACCCACAGTACAAATGCAAGCCTCCCCCTATCAAAGTCTCTGGGAATGCGGTTTTGATATCTTCACGTGAGTATCTTTACTGTAGGCTCTCCACAATGTGTTCCACGTTGCGCGTGTGGATGTTGTGTCTCTCCAGAAGGCCGCTGTAGCTCGAGCCCTTCATAGCAAGCTGCAAAACACAGACACCAAAGAAGCGTTAGAGCAGGTTAAAAGGGAAACAACCGAATGCACTAATGTAGCAGCAAGCTCACGTAGGTGTCACAAGTATGTCTGAAATACATTTGAACTCTTACGAGTTGTTTTAAATCCTCTTCGGAGAGCCCCGCGTAGCGGTACCGCTGCTGTTCAAACTCATATCTTGTAGTCTTTGTTACCACTGCTACTTTGGCAGGTTTGAATCCAGCGTCCGGCCGCGATGCGATGTTTCGTACTGATGTTTGGAGGGGGTGGACTGATCGCCCATATAGTAGTGTGACAGCTCGATTCCCAAAGCACACAAAGTTCACCACCGAGCGACGGGTCATTCTTGTAAATGTTGACAAAAACTATAAAGTGAAAGAATTGGCTCGCAGAGAAACGTGTCCTATGGCGGTCCTTTACGGCGCTGCTGTTATATAGTAGGCATACTGGGTTGTGTCAGTCGGCTGGCCAGATGTAGTAGGACCGAGATGCTACTAGTCACACACACACAGCTATCAAGGAAGGTCAACAGGTCCACTTCTTCATTCCCTTATCCAGCAAATCACCTACAACTTAGTGTTATTAATTTCTGTTTAAAACCGTTTCCTCAGACACGGACCAAAACGGCAAGAATAGCAGTTATCTACCAAGTTGGATAACCTTAACGTTAACGTACTCGATTGAGTTAAGAGGTGCGTTACAAGCTTAGCTTACCCAGCTAAACTTGGCTAGCAGCTCGCTCACAAGTCGCGAGCGGCCGATCGTCCACCGATGAATACAATCATATATTCCACCTGGATTTATTCTTACACCCAACAAAACCAAAATTAACGTCAAACTTGTCAGTTCTCAGTGGCTTTTAAGGTAACCGAGATGGGAGGGTAATGCGAAAGATTTTCGACAACACGTTTATACTAGTTGCACGGGTGCGTACTGGGACGTTGTACGCAGAAGACGCAAGGCATGTGAACTCTTAGCTGATTGGCTACGTAAAACGTGGTCTTCTGACGGACTCTGACGTTTTGTTTTGGCTGGAGCTGCCTCATATGCTACGTTCCGGTCCCACGATACGAGCTTCGTAAGTGAAAATACTACTTGAAAAAAGGTAATTACTACTAGAAAATACCGTTCAAGTCAGGTTTTAGGTGGTAAATAATACATGAATATCACCTCATATGTCATTCTGTGACCACAATTTGTGACCAAAATGTCATGGCAAAACACAGCATCCTGTATATCATCCTGCTGGATTTTTCGTTTGTGTTTGACATTACAATGCAATTACAATTACATTACAATTTGCTGTAAAATACGAATTCAAATGTATCATTTACTAAGTGCATGTGTGTACAAAGAGTAACTGGAGTAATTGCCTGAACGAGTTCACGTTATTCCCATATGAAGTGAATGCTGCATAAAGCTATGACTTGGAAGTCAAATCAAGTCAAGAACTTTATTTGTCACATACACATACAGGATGTGCAGTAAATGAAAAGTGGCAATGCTTACGGGATTGTGCAAAAAACAACAACGGTAACAGCATCTACAATAAAAAAAAAGAGGCAACAATATTTACAGTAAAAACCTCAACTGCTCCAGGCGCGCTGTTCAATGGCTGACGCCTGCGCTCTGTCCTCTGACCTGAAAAATGCATGTGTGTGGGGTAATATGTTGTGTGTATATATATATAGTCAGGGGTGTGCGAAAAAAGCATTTCACTGCATGTATGTGACAAATAAAGTTCCTTTCTTTCTTCTACAATAGATTACAAATATAAATTAGGGATCTGAAAAAAATATGAAAATATGAGAAAATATATAAATATGTGTAGTTGCTATATGTATGTCTATGTGTGTGTGTGTGCATAAGAGGGGCAGTATGTGGAACTTGGTGGGGGCCCTGGTGAGATCAGTGTTCACAGTCCTGATGGCCTGGGGAAAGAAACATCAATGTGATTTTATTCAGTAGTAAGTAATGAACTGAATATAATAGATCTTTATTAGTCCCAAGGTGAATTTTATTTGCATTTATAAAGACCCAACAATGTATAAACACACACACACAAGCACACACACAAGGCAGTATACACAGCTCATTCATTAGATAAACAGTGGTTCATCTGGAAACCACAACATTGGAAGAAGTTATTAAGTGGTATCAACCTCTGTTTGTTGGCTGGTTAAGTTGGCCCGAGGGCAGGTAGTATGGTATGAATGGGTGTGATGTGTCATTAGTGGGTTTCTTAGCCACAGATTGTGCATGATGTTCAACTCACAATGTTAAGAATACATTGGTGTAAGGGTCTAGCTTGTTCAAGATACTCCATACCGTCGTTAGAGGGTGCCACATTCAAATTATAGGACTGCTATAAATGTTTCAAGGCCTGAATAACCCTGATGTGGGATGCTTTTAAATAGTTCTTCCACATCAAGCGTAACCAATATGGTGTTCTTGGTGAGGAGGTCATGGGATTCTATTATGGGAACAGTATGGCCTGTATCTTTTACACAAGAGCTGTTCAGATAGAGGATTAATAATATAATCAATAACATTGGAGATGAAAAAGGTGAGTAATCTCTAATGCAATCGGGCACGCAGGAGGATTTGTGAAACTTGTAAAACGTAGTAAGAGTATATGGAAGTCCTCGCATTATACTCATGAAGTATATTCATGTTTGGTGATTTCTCCTGAGCATTAAATCAGCCCAAAAATATAAGATACAAAAGGTGATACAAAAAATAAAAATGTCTGTTTCACAGCTCATCAGTGTCTGTTTCACAGTTGAAATGAATAGAAAGAAATATAGAAATATATAGAGATATAGAAATATATATATAATTAAAAATGTTCTACGTTGTAGACTGATATAGGCCACGTATTTCCAGCCTGGTGCGTTGGGATCTTTGTCCATTGACTCTCGTTATACATTGTACATGCACAATTAGCTCCTCTTCAATACAAGAGATAGGAGCTTGGAGGGGTGCCAGTATGGAGTGAATATGATACCAATATAACTTACAAATGTTTTTAGTGAGTCATAAATATGAATGAAGTTTTGTGCACAGAAAAACACAACTCACGCGTGTATTTTCACAAACGTGAAAAAAAAATTGGGCACACCCAAAAAAATATGGGCACGCCCACCTGGAGCCGTCTTCCATTGCCCGCCAACTACAACTCGGTTAACATTTACCACACTGTTACCCAAAATGCCAGATAATTGCTGTTCTATTGGATGCACTAACCAAAGAGGGGACAAGCCTGGGTTGTGTTTCTATACAACCCCGTCTGAGAAGGAAAATCCAGTCCGTGCCGCCATCCCTGGCAAAATTGTAGGGAGTCGTAGGAGTGCCGTAAAAAAGAATAAATCTGTAAAAGAATAAGAAAATAAATGTGGAAATATCAAGAGGAATAAATAAGGCTCAATAAGTAAATAAAAAATGTGAAAATATAAAGAGATAAAGATTAATTATAAGCATTTTCATTTATTTTATCCCTTTATTTTTCTTTATTCTTTTCCCTATTGCTTTTGCTATTCCTTGAAGGGCCAAGCTGTCAATCAACAGGCTTTGGGCGGGTCTTCCTTTAGCGCGGACAAAAGGAAGTAGACGCGAGGCGGATGCGCAGTGTAAATGTGGTAGCGGTTGGAATCACTAAGGAAGGAAAGGATTTGCTTCCTATATATGTGCGCCGGTGCACACCGAGATGTGCATCTGTCACAGGGTTGTTATTGATAGATGAAGTTCACCAAAATTCATTCCTACATCTATTCTTTGCTCATGGTTGTGTTATTTATTTCCCTGGAGAATTGTTCTTAAATCCTACGTTTACCTATTGAAGGGTATTTTTAGTTGTTGTATTTGAGCACCCTCATGTGGCTGGTGGTGGTAAATATAGCTACTGGAATTTGTCGGCTCGGCCCTTTTGCCTGCTGATGTTAATCTGGGGCAGTATCCAGTAACCTGTCTGATGTTTCACCACCCAAACACAATTATTTGTGTGTTTATGTGCCAGATCTGATCAAAATAAACGCTGTGAACCTGAGAAGTTGTCGCGTGGTCTCTTCAGTCTGCTGTGTAAGAGCCGAATAGAAGGGGTTACACATGCACACCGCGGAACATTGGTTTAACTACAAGCCAGCGGTCACTGGTCGATATAATGTTTTGTGAAGAGAATTCTTATTTTTATACTAGTGCTAACCTTCACTGTTATTCATCAATGACGAATAGTCATTAATGAATAGCAGTGGTGGCTGTAAAAGATGTAAATTTGACAAGGCTTTTGCGGTAGCGCCAGCGTTAGTCGCCATCTTGGAATGTCGTTTTGCCCGCCAGGCTCCCGGAGCAGTGACGTGACTGAAAACTATGACTGCATTGGCAAGAAACTTGTCAAAGACGCCCCTGACTTTAACCAGAGTCATTGAGAAAGTTGCATCTCTCATTTCTCAAACATATGTAGAGAAAGTACATTTTACGCCACAGGATGGCATATCTTTATTACATATTTTTATTAGTTTTAACGTTCAAGCGGTCTTCCATTGACAAAAAAAACCCCCATAAAACAGGATGTCTTTACGACCCCAAACTAAAAAAAAAATAACTGGTCCACTCCCAGTCTAGTGTGAAACAGTGGGGGCAGCGTCTGAAACCCACTGGAGCAGATGTATTACTTTTAACTTATATTATTTAGAGGTGATCTCAAAAGCTTAAATGATCAATATATAAAGCTACCTGTCCATCAGGTAGAAGAACCTCGCGCATCCATTGGTTGCTATGGTTTCTTTCGAGCTGCATCATTTGTCTCGAGCGCGACATTCAAACACGCATTTCTTTCTGAAACACACACGCGACGATTACTCCACGATT